>WBMZ01003332.1:0-50837 GCA_013400975.1 Atrichornis clamosus
GGAGGGTCCGCCGGGAGCTGCGGGCGGCTCTGCCCGCGGTAGCGCCCCGCGGGCGGCGCGGAGCAGGGGCGCGCAGTCCAGGCGCAGGCGGCACTGCGCCGTGGTGCGCCCCGGCGGCCCCAGCACCAGCTCCCGCACGTAGGTGCGAAACAGCGAGGGCACGACGAAGTCCATCGCCAGACTCCTCCTCTGTACCCGCGAGAGGCCAGGGGTGTCCCGCGGCCCCGCCGCCCCCGGGGCTAAGCTCAAGGCGAGGCAGGCGGCGGCCAGGAGACGGGCGGGCAGCCTGCCCCCAGCCATGACCCGCGAGGGGCCGGCAGCGCCTCGTCCTGCGCCCCTGGAGCGGCGGCGGGGAGCGCGATGCCGGCGCGGTCCGCTGCGGTGGCCGTCCGCCCGGGGAGCTCGGGGCCGCGGCCGGGCCGGTCCGCCCGGAGCCGCCGCTGCGCGGGCTTTGCCGGCTCCAACTACCCGCCACAACGCAGGCATTACCCAGCGAGCGCTGACGTCACGCCCGAGCGCGCCCCCCAGCAGCCAATGGCGTTCGCGGCAGCCCTCATTATGCAAATATACGGGGGCGGAGCAGGCGGAACGTTCATTGAGGGGAAAAATGGCCCGGCGGCCCCGGGAGCTGGGTTGGGGGTGCGCGGTCCCCGTGGACGGGGCTGGGACGCTCGCGGGCACCGGGAGCGGGGGAGCGGCCGCTTGCGGCCCGCAGTGGGAGACCCGGCGCTTCGGGAAGGGCAGGGCTGGAGCCGCACCTTCACATGGCCCGGAGGGGCTGGAGGCGGGCACTGGGCGCCGAGCCCGGCTGCCACCCCCGTGTCGTGAGGGGCTCTGGGGTCCCGTTCCCCGTCTCTTCTCTCTGTGCAAGCAATGATGGATAGAGCTGTCCGCTTTTCTGCTTTCCTTTCCTTCCCTTTCCTTCCCTTTCCTTTCCTTCCCTCTGTTCTCCCTTCCCATTCTTTACCTGTCTTCCTTTCCTTTCTTCCCTTCCTTTCCTTCCTGGCTTCCTTCCTTACCTGTGTACAGGCTGACGTCCACGAAACAACCCTACCTGTCTTTCCTCTGTAGAGAAAGAAAAAAAAAGGTGAGGAGAGATGTAGGGGGGGAGAAAGAGTATAAGTCATTCTAAAAAACTGATCAAAATTCTTCCATTTCGGAATGAAAACAACAGCCCTAAGAAAGGTTCATGCAACAATTTCCCCTTTTTTACCTTTCATAAATACAATATAATTACTGTAATTACATTAGTGCTATGCCTTAGGATAGCTAATCATAACTCATTCATATTTCTGGAAGTTGCCTATATGAATTAATGACTTATTATTATCTCTTTAGTTTGATACTTAATGCATGTATATTTTTATAATCCAGGTACTTTAACTATATAATCATTAGAGTGCAATTATTCTGTCGTGCAGTTATTCTTCTGCTTATATCAAATTAATGTTAATATACAGATATTGTGGAGCAGAACCACAGTGTAATGTCTCCATAATTGTAATGCCACAGAGTGTAATTGCAGGCGCGATGCTAGAAAAGGGAACCATGATCTTTTCTGTACAGAAGCGTTGTGGAAGGAACTTCAGGGAAATTGCTGAAGAATTAGATAATAGAGTTAATACAAAAAAAGCCACTTCTGTGCTGTGTTTAGCCTCATACAGGTGAGCTAATTCAAAGCCCATCCAAGAGAGTGGCATTTCCCCAACTGATGCCAATGTGCTTTGGACATACCCATGTCTTCCCCCAGCCCTTCTTGTTTCAGAGTCCTTTAGATTAACTTGTCCAACATGTGAACCCAAATCCTTCACTTATGAGTTTTAGTGACTTTGGGTCTCGATCTTGTCATGACCATCAGTAGGGCCCCACCTCAGGCCCTGGGACCAGGACAGAAATGCTAGCATAAATCCCAGCACCTTAGTGCTGGATGCACCAGTGTCTGTCCCAACCCTGACAACAGGGCTCTGCCCCAGGGAATGCCAGGGAAGCCACCTCTAGCTCACTGCTTGCCTCTCCTTTCTGCAGCCAGGGCACCACCTTGCACCCACAGCTCTGCCTGGCCCTGGACCAGCTGTGGGTGCTGAGCAGGAGGAAGGAGACAGTGACAGAGAAAGAAGAGGAGGAGCAGGAAGAAGGCAGCGATGAGGATGGGACCTCCATCATCCTCATCTGGCTCATTGGCTCCTCCATCGCCATTTCTGGGTTAGTTGTGGTGCCATGTCCCATGGCAGGGCAGGAGAGGTTCCCAGCCATGCACATGCCACTCCAAGCAGAGCCTGGGCAGACAGTGGATGGTGGCATTTCTGTGTTCTACATCCCCTGGTCACTTTTTGGTCCCCAGCAGGGAAGGGTAAAAGCCACTGCACTGGCAGGTCAGAGGGAGCCATGGCTTGGGCAGCACCTCTGGCCTACCCCACCATGGGGCTTTGTCCTGCCCCTGTGTCCTTCCCCACCTGGCAGGGCTGCAGGCACATGTCTGCCCTTGGGCTGGGGGGGGCAGCAAGGCCTGACACTGGTTCTCATCTCTCTCTGCAGCTCCCAGGCACTGAAGGAGCTGTGGGTGGGCACACTACAGGGGTAAGCTGAGAGAAGCTCCAGGAGCAGCCAGACAGGGAAGCACAGCTGGGCAGAGGTGCCCCTGCAGCTGTGGGCAGCTGTTGGGCAGAGCTGCCCGACAAGAGAGAAGAAGCAACTTGGGTTTCACCCTGTCCCTTTCCACTGCACAGAACAAAGGGAGTCTGCGTGATGCATCTCCCAAGCATCAAATCCCTGGCAAAGGAGCTGAGCTACTGCCATGCAGTATCTCTGCTCTGGGGTCTCCTCGGCCTCAGCTGAGCAGCAGAGGCATCACTGCTCACCTTCTTCCACTCCTTCTCTTTAGCCCGGTGGAGGACATTGAGCACCACGAGTCTGGAGTGGCCGGTTGAGGACCTGGCAAAGGTGAGAATGGCTGCCTTTCACCCCCCTCTGGCTGGACTGGGGTGCCAGGGATGCGTAGTTAGTGGAGTGAACTTGTTTGGGAGGGAGGAAGAGTACATGTTGCCACCCAGCAAGCAGAGGGACTGGGGAGCCACCAGGAACACTGGCATGTCCCCACTGGTGGCACTGGGAGAAATGCAAATGCAATGAGAAAGGGTAGAGAGCCCAGCAGGGCAGAGGGTCCCAGCTGTGCCATGCTCAGGCTGCAGAGGCTGGGTGGCAGCTCTCCAGTGGCCCTTTCTGCTGCGGGGCTGTTCTCCAAGCACAGCCTGCTTCTGCAGGCGGATCCCAACCACAGGCCTCTGATGGCCCTGTCTGACAACAGAGGATGACTTTGCTGCTCACCAGGTGAAGTTTGGAAGGAAAGGCAACCTTGTGCTCTGGCTGAGCTCTGCTCACTTGTCCCGTGAGTGTCACCATGCAGCTCTGGGACCCGAAGGGAGAACATCACATCCCACATTGGTCCTGCCATGTGGATTGTCCAGAGCTCGGGCAAACAGAGAGAATTAAAGAGAGGGGGAAAAAGAGAGTGAGGAAGCCTGACCCACTCCCTTTCATAGTTAACCTGGTGCACGCTTCTTAACTAAACTAGATTTTTCTCACCCTTTAGTTCCCACAGGCAGAGCCAGCCCTTGGAGCCCTCCTCCAAGGAGTGAGTCAAGGGTGAAACCTGAGCAGGAGTCTCCAGGCGGAGTAGGAAGTTGGCTCTGTGCAGCACTTCCCCCATCCATGGGACCCTCTCTTCTAATCACAACTTTCCTGCCAGAACAGTCAGAATGTTGTGTTATGCCTGGTCCTTCACAGGTCTGCATCTTCTTAGAAGAGGAAGACAACTGGAAACAAACTGAAATACATACAAGTGTTCTGTAACATACAATCCAACGCAGAAGTATTTCAAATTGATCTGTATGCTTCAATTCCTTTGAGCTCAGATTACTTACTGGAAATAAATGCGAAATGGATTGAATTAGTCCTGGGCTCCTGTCTTTTCATTCTGCCTCTTCTACTCTAGTGGATAGTCTTGTAAACGTGTGCAGTGGTGGATTGGGAACTACGTCCTCAAACCCACCCTCTTCACCATGTTCTTTTGGACCATCACCATACTCTGCCACAGTATCATGTGCTAGTGAGAAGAACATATTGCAGATTATTGTATGCTGGGCACAGGAAATGTTCTAAAAATCTCTACAATCAGTCTATTGTGGGCGTTTTCCCTGCTTGCATGGATCAATCAGATTTCCATCAAATGAAGCTGCTGCTGTGGGACTTCTACCGTTTTCAGTTCTCAGTATTTTCCTCTGGGATTCAATCAATTTGAGCCTAATGCTAGGCTCATTTTAGTGATTAGTAAGTCTCCTATTGAGTGTAACTGGGTAGACCCAGGGCACAGTTCAGATTTTCAACTAATGTAGAGAATAATTTGTTACAGATAATGTTGCAGAACAATTTAATTGATTCCTTTATGCTCAACATCTTGCTGAGATAGACCATGTCTTCTCAAATTTACTCTTTATTTTGGAAACTATACGGGCACCTCATCGACCTCTATTT
Organism: Atrichornis clamosus; assembly: GCA_013400975.1. Classification (NCBI taxonomy): domain Eukaryota; kingdom Metazoa; phylum Chordata; class Aves; order Passeriformes; family Menuridae; genus Atrichornis; species Atrichornis clamosus. The sequence goes on from WBMZ01003332.1 coordinate 4,531, forward strand.
TAATGGGAAGTCAAAGTTGGCCCTAGTGATAAGTCAGGCTGGCATGACTGGAGCCTTTGCTCTCTGATCTTTCCTCAGAATTAGATAAAAAATGTATGGGGCACACTGCAGCCTTCTTGCAAGCTCCCCTTTCATATTTCTGGGTGATGTTGCTTGGAGTGAAATCAGCTACTCTTGTCTTTTCAGGCTCTTCCTCCTTTACTACATTTACCCAAAAAAAAAAAGCTGTTGATCAGGAGAAGTTTATGATGTGCCTTACTTAAGTGCTTGAGGATTTGTTTCTGATCGGTGTAACTGGCGCAGGTGTTGTACAGACCCAAGGGGCTCTGCCACCTTTAGAGGGGATGTTGCCTTGGGGGCAATGTGGAAAAAACCCTGAGATGCCTGGAGACAAGACAACAGGTGAGTGGTCTTTGCCTGCATTTGGGTGGTGATGCAGCCTTGCATTCCTAAGGCACACATGGCACTCAATGAAATAATCTGTATATGCTTGATGGGAAAAAATTAAAAAGTAGGATTCTGAGACTAGTGGCAGCTAACAAACTGTTATTTAACATTCCCAAGGAAATTAGATCGTGCATCAAAGCATGTAGATGTGTACTTTTCCCACTGTATTACCTTGTTTCATTCCCACAAAATACAAAAAAGTTAGAGCTGAAAACTGAAACGAAGAAGTGTCTTTATTAATAGGCTTTAAATGAAATAGGAACAGCTGTTAATACATGGAAAGAGAAAAAGTAAAAATGTGAAAATGGACCCATTAATGCATGAAGAGAGGCAAAGAAATCAATGAGGGATCTCCAGTGGCTGAGTTGCTAGCCTGCTTTTTTATCTCCTTTTTTAATTGGTCTTTAACAGGGAGAGTGGTATGGACAATTGGAAAGGAATAGAAGCCTGGCCAATACAGCCGCTAATGAAGGCCAGGTAAGAAAATACTTTGTTCAACTCTGTGATAGGTTGGGATCAGCAGATCTGGACAATATGCTTCCCAGGTTTTTAATTTAGCTAATGAATTGATTCTGTCGCTGGCAATTAATTTTGAAAAGTGGAGGAAAACCAAGGTAGTCTCAAAGGATGGGGGGGGGATTAAATACAGTGCTAACCTTTACTGTGGAGGTAAAAAGTCACATTGGTAGGTCTACATTTCAGCATCAGCAAAAAAGTGAAAGAGAACAAGTCAGACAGGAGACTTCAGTGGAAGCATAGTGGGGTGCAAGAGCTCTGAGTGTGACACCCATGGAAGGCACATTCTGCTCATAAAAGACTCTCAAACCTCAAACATTAAAATATTCATGCCAGGAAAAATGTATTACCTGTTAGGGATTTAATTTCAACTGTTTAGATGTTGGAAAAGACCCAGTAAACTTCACATATCCACATTCTAGCAAACCTTTGCCAGAACTTCCTGGGAAATATTACTGGGGTAATAGACCTGAGCAGTATCATATGGCCTCAAAATCAGTCAGAAGACTATTGGAAATGGAATACTGTGTGTGAAAGATGGGCTTATAATAGACTGAGCAAGCATCAGAAATTGCTTTGCTTTAGCACTTCTGCTTGTACTTAGCTGAGAAAATAGAGTCAACTCCTTAGGCAACACTGCTTTGGGAAGACTTCACCACAGCCAAATGTGGAGATCTTGATTTGAACAGGTGTGTTAGAGCATCACCAAAGCTAAGGGAGAAAAAGCTATCTGCAAGGAGATCATGTGTATGAACAGTGTTTTTCAGCTAGATTTTGGAAAGAAATAGTGGCTACTGAGTATTGGCACTCCTGGTGGCATACCAAGGGAGATGCCATTTATGTTCTCCCTCTCCCACCGAGTTCCCAATACAAGTCATCTCTTATCTGTATTCTGGGTGTAATGTTAGATTCAAGGTGCAGTGGCAAGGCCTCAAGGGAAAGTGTCTGTACACAATTACTTCAAAGAGAGGGCGAAGATGGGGACCATTTTTAGCTAAAATTTTCTGTATCTAGACATGTCAACTTGGAAGGAAGAATACAGAGGGATCTGGCAATGGTGATGCAGATTTTGTTGGAACTGTGTGGGAAGAGAGCAGACATTATGGAGAAGCAGCCATAGTCCCTCCATGTAGTGTGGTCTTGCTTCCTAAGCCTGCTGAGCTAAACTGCCTGGCAGGCATGTTAGGCCACCAGGATCCAGTTGACAACCCTACTCTGGTAGATCTTCCCTCACTAGGGTTAGGCTGAACAATTGCTGATCAATTAGCATCCAATTTATAAAAGGCACGGGCTGATTTCCTTACTCACTGCCTTGCTGCTCAGAGTCCAGAGCTTGCAATTGAGGGGCCAGATCTGAAAGCCTGTAAATATCCACTGTACTGACTTCAATGAATCTGCTTTGAATTTACACTAATGAGGCAGAAAGTAGATTGTGGCTCTTGCTCATCACTTTGTAATCACTCTGGCTCCCTGAGACAAAGGCAGTGAATCAACAATGCTCATTATTTCATTTACTGCTTTGCTTAAGCTACCTGCCCTTTCTTTAGCTATTGAGTGTTTCTAAAGTAGCCTCCCATTTGCCAAGATAAAGCATAATAGCCTCTTTTATTACCTTGGATTTTTGTCTTCCTCATCATGTCAATTAGTGTTTGCATTTTAACAGAGATCCTGCCTGAAAGCATTCTATCCTCTAATGTCACAATTAGTGTTTCTTTCTGTTGGGCCAATTATAGGTGATAATGTTACTATTTGACAGTGTTTGTGTTCTAATTAAGTGCCTGATTGCAAATTTGGTTCTCAATTCCAGCCAAGCTGCTTCTTTTTCATAGGTTATTCCCTAGCCACAGCTATCTACAGATCTCTGGAATTATACATGGAAAATAAAAATAGATGAGTCACCACTTGTATGAAATATTTTCTCACTTTCATCCAGATTCATCTCTCCTCTTTTGTTGTTGAGTACTCTAAGCATTTTTTCTTATTTGGTGAGAATCTTTATCAAGGACAGAGCATGCCACAGATAAAAGCATAATGGAACTTTTGAATGACAAGTTTAATTCATCACTTAAAGCCCACACTTTCAAGTGTCAGCCATGAACCACTGATTGTTAATATCACCCAGCACCAGGGTGCATCAGTACAACTGTTTTGCCCATTAAGAAAAACAAACAAATCAGTGCTGAGTGTCAGGCTATAAAATGTGAAAGCCCATGCTCTAAAGCAGGTTTGGGGACAAAAATGGAGTAAGATGAATTACTGTGTTTATAATAGGGGAAAATGCCATTTAAAAAAAAAATTAATCTTATTTTTAGCACTATGTAGAACAGCATGGGGACATTTGACAGCATTACCTGTTCCATAATTCTGCTTGCCTCACCTTGCATAAATGCAGGGATCTACTTCTAAATCTGCACCAGAGTTTGCATGCCTTTGGATGTTGGTGTGCACAAGAGAGGTTATAAAGCATGTGTGTAAGAAGAGAGCAGGGTGGAAGCTGGCAAACAGCACGTTTGTGCAGTGTGTGTTGTGATTTTCATACCTTGTAGGATCCAACACATCACCAATGGAGTGTGATTTTTTCCCTGATCACCTGAATGAGCAATATACAGGCACAAATACAATCTCGCCTTGCTTCAGTGCCCTCAAGTGAATTGTGCTTACAAGAGGGAAAAGGCCAATTTTATGGCATTTGAAGTGATGGTTGAAATTTTAAAGGCAGTCAAGCTAGCTACAGTATTCCTGTTTCACAGATACCAAAGGACCTTGCAGTGGAATTGGGTATCTAGGAAGAAATTTCTCCAAGAGGACTCAGCTGATCACATTAATTCAAAAGAGCTGTATTGTGAAATGAAAAATGTTCCAGCATCATGTAATGTCCCAGTGTGAAGCCTGGTCCTGTCCTGACTGACACAAACCACACTTTGCAGAAGAAAGGCCTCACTGGAAAGCTGCTGGTGTGGCTTTGCTTTCACTCTGACAAGAGTTCTTGCTGCCCAGGTACTCATTAGGCAGCTCCTAGCTGGGTCTTGCCTTCTCCCAAAGACATTTATCTGAATAGACTGCAGAACCAATGAAGTTTTGGACACAGGATCCATCTCTGGACCTTGCAGAGGAAGAGCAACCTGTAGCTCAGCTTCTCTGAGTTACCAGATCTAGTACTACTTTGCTTTATAGCTTAAAGGATTTTTCCTGCAGGTGCTCTGGATTTATAATACACTTCTTTAGGGGTTTAGTTGAATGTATGGCTAAAACACACAGACATTAGAAAGATTTAGAAACACTATCTCTTTTTACTTTAAGTGCAAGGAAATAATAAAATACTATGTACATTTCGCTGTCTCTCTTCCCTTATTGCTCTCATAGGTTCTCAAGTGTTTGATATGCTCAGGAGTCCTCTTGAGGTCATGGCTTTTCCTCTGAAATACAGAACCTGCCTCCCTTGTGTTGCTATATCCCTTCTTCCTTAGCTAGTCCCCCTCTCAAGGAGGACATACTGCCTTCCTCTAACCTGTCCAGACTACATATGCCTGAAATTCCTCTGAATTTTGTCCAGGTCATTGTGCTCTGTGGCTTTCAAGGCTCCTACTGACTTCAAACCACCTGTCTGGGATTTTGAACACCCGGCTCTGTAGCCATGCTACATTGGAATGCATTTCACATAAACCCCAGGTATCTGTGGTTTTGCTGTTTCAGAGCATCAGCCAGACTACCATGCTCCCCCCAGAATTGCTGTGAATACAGTATTCCAGGTTTGCTTTCTAGGCTCATGGCTCATGACACGTCAGTGGGGTTTGAAACAATTTCTGAATTCCTTATAGGCAATAACGTTCTTGTAACTCATTCTCTGGAAATGGAACAAGTTCACTGGGGGTCTTTGGATTATTATGTTAGGAATACAGGTCACAACTTATTGCAAAAGGAGTGAAAATGACTTTTTCTGAAATGTGTACTGTGCCCTTAAATTCAGATGGTGTATACAACTGACCATTTTGTTTGATATTTGTTGTGTTATCACACAAGCATGATTTTTCCCATTTCAAAGCAAAAAGTACAGTTATTTACCTTCTGTCTGTGAGGCTAATTTAATGCTGAGTTGAGCATTGTGAGATAAATAATGAACAGTAAGTGCATATGCAAGAAACTTTAGGGAGTGGACTTCTCAGTCTGCTGATAAGGTGGTATTTAGGGCTGATAGCAGAATCAGCAAAGTGCTTGAAAAATGATGAGGAACCCACTGCACTTAGGAGTGGCTTTTCCTCATGAATTTCGAAACATAATCCTTCCCCCCGAACTCAGTAATTGCCCAAGACTGGGTGACTATAGGGTCTCCCTCAGCTATTGGGAGGGGGGCAAGGCATGGTTATGTCAAGAATTCTTGAAGAAATTTGTAGGGAAATTGCCTTTCTGTGTGACAAATCTGTCAAATTTCCATTTACCTTTGCTCTAAACTTTTTTGGCTGGATTAAAAGGGCAGTAATACTTAACTGCAGAAGATTTTCTTTCATTTCTGAAAAATGTAATGCTGTTGCAGGCACATTTGGAACATGTTTGTGGTGCTCAGTAGCGATTGCAGTGCCTAACTTTATATGGGACAATGTTGGCTGGGGGCCTAATTTTTGTACGCAATGAACAAATATCTTTGCCATTAGCTTCAGTGAGATTGTTGCTCAGCATCTGTGAGGTGTTACTCTGTGCTCCCAGATGTTGCTGATGTCAGCTTTAGACATGCTGCCAAACACAGGAGGTTTTTTATAATAAAAAAAAATAATTATGGACTGACCTCATAATAAATATAATATTTCATTTCATTGTAAATTCAGAAAAAACCCAAAGTTCTGTATATTGCACAATGTAATGGAAACTGTCCTCGGGAGTCCTCTTCACATGCCTGCCAATTTTAATGAAGCAGTTGGTTTCAGATAAATTAGAAATATATTATCTCCCAGTGGAGATAATGGGGTGGAGAACCCAGAGATTTGTTTCTCTTGATGCAGAATGGCTATGAAACCTCACTATCCTAATCTGGTACTGTTTCACAGGTGCTTTGGGGTATAAAAAGGAGGAGCTGTGCTATCAGTGTCACAGATCTCCAAGACAAAGCTAAGGAAATTCAGCAGTCCTTGTTCTTGAAGCACTGGTGATGCTGAAGGAAGACTGCATGGTTCTGGAATAATATGTGATAAAGGAACCCTGCCCTCATCCTTAGATTACTAATCCTCTCTTCTTGGCAAGTTCCTTCTGCTTGGGCATCTACAAAAATGAAAGTCATTGCCTGGGTACCATGTGAGCCAAGGTTTTCTGAAATTTGAGAGGTCCTGAGGTACATCTGCCAAGCACTATTATTTGTCCATAACAGCTTTTTGTTAATATCTTGAAGGTCTTGGCTTACAAAAGCCTTTAAAATTATTCATTGAGACATGCAGACATAATTGTAATTGCTTCTGGTTTTCAAATAGACACAGATGCTAGAAGCTTATAAATTGGGTGCATCCTTCCTCTGCAGTAACTCATAGGAATTTAGCAATGCCCTCTGGTCCTCTTTTCCTATGGCAAACAAAATGATAGGGCATGAAACAAATGCCAAATTTACAGATCTTTCAGGTAATGGAGAAAAAACCCATTTAATAGAGAACTGAGTCTTTTCAAGAAAGTACTGCAGCTTTGTGTGATGATATTGTTAGTGATTAGAGAGGGTGTTTAATAAAAGCTGCATAATCAGGCTAGTATTCTATCTGAAATGACCCTTTTAGTCATCTTTCTATTCCATGTGAAACTTTAATACTAACAAGCATAAACAAGCTAGGGTAAACCTTGAATTTACTGTTATTAATAGATTTCAATCTGCTGCAATATCATCCCATGTCTCTCCAGGCAATTAAAGTTGTTTCTTGCTTTTAAAGAAGCTTTAATGGGTGCAGCCAATGGACCATCTATTATCATGAATGAACTCAGTTACTATCTTAGTCACGATCAATATTTGCTTACACCAAGTTAGGAAAAATACTGAAAGCTTATAGAGTGGTTAAATGGCTGCTGGTGTTAAGACAGCAGGAAAGCCTGAGAGCACTGAGAAATGTACCCTTAAATAAGTGCAGTTTGTCTTGATATTTCTGAAGTAATCCAGGAAATAAGTGCTGATGATCATCTTTTCTGACACTGGTACTTCAAATTTGCATCAAGGAGATAAAGAATTACTAAATCTCTCAGTGGGGAAAGGTTAAAAATTAACTCGTTGTTTCCCCAATATGATGAAGAATATGTTCTTAAAAAGCAAATTCACTACCAAATGCTCTGCAAATAAGCCAAGCAGACCTACATTCATGTTCCTACATGGGAAAGTCACTAGTAGGCAGTGTCTCTGGGCTGTTGCAAACCAGCTCTGTAAGAACTTAGCAGAGGAATATTGTGCCCCATGAGGGTGGCCTTGCTTCCCCTGCAGAGCACGGGCAGCGCACTGGGGCCAGAAGGATCAATAGTCACATAAGGGGCTAAAGAGCAAGTTTCATCAGAACCACATCAATAGCCTCCCAGAGGAGTTGGCCTCATCATCCCGTATGGAGACTTAATCATTCCAGAGGGGAGCTATTTGGTGATTCAAATGTTGGAAGGGGAGTCCAAGGTTTCTGAACTCTAGGTTACTTTTTCTCTGACTGAGTCACTTAACATTTCTGCTTCAGTTTCCAGTTTAAAAACTGGCTTCATACTCTGGGAATTCAAAGGCAACTAGGAAGAAAGAGATTGAAAGAGTAGGAGAAACTAACAAAAGAAGTTCCATGCTTTAGAAGAGTTTTTCCTTTCCTTTCCTTGCTCTATTTTTTTTTTTTTTAATAAGTTAAGGATACCTCCAAGGCAGTCAAAATGTTATTTTGCCCTGGAAGATTCTCAGTGGGAGAGCCTGAAAACCTCCACCTTTTCCAGGTTTTACTGACTGTCTTAGATGATTAAGGTTGCCTTTGCTTTAGTAAAGCCATGAAAGGCTGACCTATATTTCAAAATGGATTAGGAGACAATTAATTTCTTTGGGCCCTTCTTGGAAGATGTCCCAGAGTATCCATAGGGCCTTGCCAAGCAAGCCATCAGCAAAAGATTACAGATTTCTGATGGAGAGGTTTGTTTATGGTCTGTTTCCTACATTGTGATAGAAACATTCTGGCCTGGTGAAAGGAAGACAAAAGCTTCCAATTAATCATTTACACTTCACAATAAATTGTTAAGAAACAATGAGTCAGTCATTTAATCTTATTGAATCTTAATTTTCTGTCTTGAAAATGAGCAGAGATCACTCTAGTATACATGGTATAGAGTTGAGAGACTGTTGCAAGTACTAGTTTCTATCATACTTTGCAAAGATGTGAAAGGTTTAACTAAAGGGTAATGAAACCAATGTCAGAAAAATGCATTCCAGTCTATTAAAAAGAAAGTTGAGGCTTCCCCAAAAAACCTCAAATATGAGTGTGGGGGACAGGTAAGTATGATCACAGTAGTCTGTTCTGCAGGTCCTCTGAGAGTGACTGACAGCCCTACGGATAAAGGGCACTGACCAAACCAAAACATAAAAAAGTGGTTTGATTTACTCAGACCTGAAACAAACAGGCAAACAAAAGAGAATAGTTTTCCAGTATGAAATACTCCCTTATTCCCCTCTTCCATTTCCTCCCATCAATCATTTTCAACCAAATAAAATGTATGTTGGTTTTTATGTTGGTTTTGTTTGTCCTTCTATTTCAAAACTAAAGTGTAAATGTTGTAGTGAAACATTCTCCTTTGGGAAACAGCAAACAAACAGTTTTAGCCTTCGGTCAGAAATGTCTGTTGCTAACAAATTACACATCAACATTGGTTCATTACCAGATTTTGACTGACCTAAATCTGCATTTTTCAAGAAGTGCAATATTCAAACAGAAAACTGTCCAATCCTGAACTGGCAGCTGCTCTCCAGCCTCCTGATGAATGAGATCTGTTCCCTTTTTTCCAAACATTTAGCATAAAGAAGAGGTCCAATTCTATGTCATCATTACCTGCATCAAACTTAAGTACAACCAGTGTGAAAATGTTTATTTTCACAAGTCAGTGCAGACTCTGGGCATGCAGAATGCCCACACGTTTTATTAGAAGTGCTGGGACCTTCTTGGACTTTTCTTAACCCTATCCAGTATTCAGCCTAACTCTACTGAATGCTTGGATAGGCATCCAAGCAAGAAAACAAGAAAATCCTACTGAAATAAGAAATAACTCTGTTTTAATCACATGTTGAATTGCACCATTTCAGTGCATCCTTTCCTGATTGCTTTATCATATTAACAATAAAAAACCAAATAAACAAAAACCCCCAAACAGCAACAATAACAGCAACAGAAGGAAACCTGCTTCCCCACACAGTTATTTCTCTTACTATCCCCCACAAATTATCACACACTTTACTAACATATTTGCTTGTTTTAAAGTAATTTAAGCTTCTGTTACATTCTGCACTTGCTTTCCTCAGGCCCTAATCCAGAGAGGTGCAGAGCAAGCTCAGCTCCCTCCTGAAGTTGAGGCAAGGCCCTTGGAGATTAGGGCTTCTGAGACTGTTTTATTTCCATTGACTTCAGACTTGCAAGTCTTTGTTTTTCATCTTTCTCTAAAGTTATTTTAATTAAAACGAAACAAGCCAGAAAATCCCACACTTCTCCAAAGCAAGGTCCAAAATAGCCTTGTCTCTTTGTGTTTGCTTACTAGGTCCTCCTAGGAGTTAGGCCTCCAATTTAAAAGCATGTTGTATTCATGTGAAGGGAGAATGGAAATTTCCACTCTGATAATTTTCCTAAGAATGTTTCTGTTGAGAACTGTTCTGCATAAAAGAACAAATTTGCCATAGAAGAAAGTGTAACTTCCCTCTTCCTAATACACATGTCCATTGACATGCAAGCAAATCACCCAGAAATAAACATGTTGCCCATGTGGAAAGCTGTGTTTCTATCCCAGTGCCAGATGACTAGGAGCTGTGAGTGAGACACAGTCGTGAAAAGCCAGTCTGACTCTAAGGTGCATCAGCCCAGGCTTTGTCAAAGAAGACAGGGAAATGCCACCTACAGGATTAGTAAGGCCTTGTTTCTGATACCACAGGTCCTCCCACCTCTGTTCAAAACAGAGAAACTGAAATTAGAAGGGGTGAAGAGAAGGGTTTCTTTCCTCACGAAGAGAAGATCTATTTTACAAAAAGATAAAAAAGAATTTGGTTTGTTTGGCCTAGTGAAACAAGACGGGAGATGGGAGAAATGACTATTGATATATCGAGGAGTAAATATTGGGGAGGGAGGAGAATTATCTAACCTAAAAGATAATGCTGGAACAAGATCAAATGGATATAAATTGGTCATGAATAAATTTAGACTGGAAATTGGGGAAGGTTTCCAACCATCGGAAGAATGACATTCTGGAATAGCCTTTCAAATAGAGTAGTGATGGGCAGAAACTTCAATTTAAACTTGTGATATGAGTCCTTGAAACACCAAGTGGGTCTGAAAAAAAAGGTGTTGCTACACTATGTGTTTACATAAAATTTATTCCATGCTCTGGAGCTTCTACTGATTACCTGCCAGGCACAGAAAAAAATTTTTCCACTTCATACATAATTTTGATTCTTAGGCTGTACTGGTTTTGGCTGGGATAGAGTTAATTTTCTGCTTCGTAGCTTGTAAGTGCTGTTTTGGATTTAGGATGAGGATAATGTTGATAACACAATGATGTTTTAGTTGTTGCTAGAAAGGCTTACATTAAAAATCCAGAAGTTTTCAGTTTCCCATGCTCTGCCAGTAAGCAGAACAAAAAGCTGGGAAGGAGAAGAGCCAGGACAGCTGACACAAACTGGCCACAGGGATATTCCATAACACAGAACATCACACTCAGTGTATAAACTGGGGGGAGTTGGCCAGGAGGGGCCAATTGCTGCCATGGGATGAGCTGGGCATCAGTCAGGAAATAGTGAGCAATTGTGTTGTGCATCACTTGTTTCTTCTGGGTTTTATTTCTCTCTACCTCTCCTTTCCATTATTTTTTATTATTGTTGTTGTTGTTATTACTATTGTTGTTGGTATTATTATTATCATTATTATTATTTTTTATTATTATGGTTTTTATCATGTTTTATTATTATGGGGATTTTAGTTTCAACTATTAAACTGCTCTTAACTCACAAGTTTTACCTATTTTTCTCCAATTCTCCACCTTGTGGGGGACAGGTGGAGTGAGTGAGCAGCTGTGTGGTACTCAGCTGCCTGCTGGGATTAAAGCATGACACACAGTTTTTTTCCTTCTTTGCCCTGAAGTATCAGGAGGAAGCAGAGATAGATGCACAGGTATTTTTCAAAGCATTAAAAGCTTCCAGGTGGCTTTGATGATGTTAGTGCCCACATATGTGTGTTTCTACTGATCTGATGTCAGTAGGTCATTTTCTCCTAGTTCAGTTTTTACTCAAGGGCATACACTTGTGCACCACCTAAGACTACTTGAGAATGTAATCTAACATATCCTGAGTGTTGTTATATCCAAAATATTACTGAAAAAGTCAATCTATTGCTTCCTTTCTGTCCTAGGTGATGGCCACAGCTGAAAAGCTTTGACAACAGTCTGAAACTCCTGACAGGGCATGAAAAGTGTTCTGTGTGAGCCAAGGCCTGGTGGAGTAAGACCAAGCAGCTCTTCCACAATGCACAGGGTGACACATCAGGATACAAACCCTCCTAACTGTGAGTCTCAACACTTGGAAACACAAGGGGTGATAAAGTGATGTTCCTCTTGCTACAAGAATGCCTCTTGTCCAGCATTCATTTTATGGCCATTCTTATGGCCAAAGAGCAACATGTCACAATGTGTGATGCCATTTCCTGTTCCTTGCATCCAAAACTGAATCAAAATCCTGAGGGTTTTCAGCATGGTGAGACATGGAAAGAGTCAGTATTTTGTCAAGGCAGTAACCTTTCTGCATCATCACTAGTCAAGCTAGTCAAGCTTCAAGATCAGTTGTTATGTATGAATTACAAAGAAAGCTCACATCCAACTTTAGGGTCAGTTTTCCATAGCATTTTCCTTTGCTTACTTGCCATCATTTTTATAAGGTTGTCAGCCTAATTTTCTAACCCAATATCACCATGCTGAAGCTTCTTGCAAGGCAGAGTTTTAAGATAAGCCTAGGCAAAATCAGTTGTTCCCTTCCCTCTGAAAAAACTCAGCTTTCAGCCCTTTCTGGATACTATTGCCAGCCTCTCCTTCTGTCTAACCTGACCTGTGTCAGGATCTGATATGAGAGATCATTTCCATCCTACAACCTGTCTGTGGCCTCGTACAGCTCACCTGTGGTCGTTTAGCTTCTTGATCTGCTAATTATATAGGGCCAGCTGGCTCCCAGGTCTGCGCTGGGGCAGCATACTCTGTTAAAGTATCCCTGTAGCCCATGAAGCCCGTGAGATGTTAGAATTTATTTAGAATGCTCCAAATAAAATTTTTACCCTTTTCTTTATGTATCCAAGAAGAAAGTCCACTTGGTTTGCAGATACACTTGGTCCTGCAGATTTTGCTTATCCCAGTAGCCCATTTTCTCCACTACAGACCCATATCCTAGTAAGTAAAGGTTAAAGGATTAAGTCTTTGAATTCTGTCTGTCATGCAAAGTCCATCTTTCAACTGCCTTATAGAAACCAGTAGTGTAGCTTCAGAGATAAATAAGAGCAGGAAGACAGAAGTTAGGGTGTAGAGAGGAGTTTTCAGCTGAGACTTGTGGTGAGATGGAAAGCGACTGAAGCAAAGAAATACGCACAAGCCTGTTCCAGATGGCAGGAGGCATAGAGGAGAAATTGCCCATCCCACCTCTGATCAGATTGCATGAAGGGACAGAGGAAAGCCAGACTTGATGAAATTAGCTGATATTACATGTAGGAAAAAAAAATAGACTTCTCTGCAGTGGGTGCAGTGAATCTGCTACAGAGAAAGCCGAATAGTTAAATAATAAGGTTGGATTTTTATAAGAGTTTGGTCATTGTGTGATTATTAATAATATGCAGAGCAGTGCCAGGTAACTTAGAGGTAATCAAATTTCAAAGCTTCCTAGGATAAGCCACCAAGACATGCTAACCTTGGGATGTAAATGCTCAAACAAATCCCACCACTAACTGGGAGAATTACAGGGGTGTATTCCCATCTGCAGGAACTGAACACTGATCCCTGCTGGAGAACAGACACTTGCCACACTGACCACTGCTTATACTGTTTTTCTGTGACCTTGGTGCTATTTGTACTTGTCAATTATGTTGTTCCTGTTCATGTAATATTCAAATATGGGTATTTCTTCCTTTATATAGTCAGAGAAAAAATAAAGTGTTGTGCCTCCCTATCCACACTCCTGGAGGATTACTGAAGGTCAAAGCTGGGATAACCAGCCTTTACTTCATGCAGGTTTGCTATTATCTGAGCAGTTCAATTAAGATGAGGCTGAAAGGAAAGCAGCTGGGGCTTTAAAAGCTCTCATCTCTCAACAAGCCCATCTTTGTGCCCCATATGTTTTATCTGCTTCCCTCCTGTTCTCAGAGAGCCCTGGGATTGCCCAAAATGTATTCAATATATTGAGACCTTCGGTTACTGCACACACCCACACACACCCCCCTGCCACACTCACACACACACACACACACTGCCTTCCCTCACAGGGATCTTTGAGATATTTCAGGCATTTAGCAGGTTGGAATAAACAGGAACAACAAAACATTTATTTCATTTGGAAATAAATAAGCATAATTTTAAAGAGAAGATAGGGAAATCCCTTCACTCCCTTTTTAACCTGCTACATCCAAGCCATTCTAGGATATGACATGATATGACATGATTCATTAGTTACAAGGACAATGTCTGCTCACGTATTCTCTGCTCACACCTTTGCATCTGCATCTGGCTACCACCAAGACCTGATGCAAGGCAGTCCTGCCTCATTTCTGCAGGACTCCTGGCTGAACGCTCCTGACATGCACAGGCAGCACTGGGCTCAGCGGGAATGGCAGCGGAACAGCCACACACCAGCTGGTGAGGGCATGACAGCATTGGTGACCAGTTTTGTATAAAATCACAGTAGTTAAAGTATTTATTCAGGAACTGAGGGAAGAAGGTTCACTAGGAACGTACCTAGAAAGAAACTTGAGTTTGGGTAGCGGGCACAGACAAAGCACTCCTGCCTCTGCTGAAGCCATCTCTGGTGCCACAAAAAATGCAAAACTCACATGCCATAAAAACAAAAAGACAGAAACACCAGGAGAATGCGTGGAAAAGTGCTGGGTTAGTCAGAGGTCAATGGAGCAGGGAAGCAGGAGCATACCCTGCTGGTGTGAAGAGGGTGCAAGGGCTGAGGGACAAAAATATTCAGCAGGCATCCTTCATTACCAGCTGGAAGCACAGGTGAGAAACACAAGAGGTTCCCTATTATGTGCTTACTTCAATTGCTACCTCTTTGCATCCAGAACTGGCAGGGTTAAAAGCTACAAATCACATTTTGGCTCAAACTGAGCTAAATTCTAAGGAATCTAACTTTTCACTTGAAAAGACAAAACCAATTATTAACAACCTTCTTCTGAGGACAAAAAGACCAGCTTGCTAATGAGAGACTAAGAGATGGCCATTCCATCGCAGGACACACCATCCCACTGTCCACTTAAATGTCTCCTGTCCTCCAAATTTTTGTCAATGAAGACTCAGAGTACAGTATTTATTCCTACTGTCCAAAGTGTTGCCCTAAGGATTTTAATGGTTACACTAATTTTATTCCACATAATGGAAATGGAGATGTCCTCTAGACGGGAAATGAGGAATTGTACAGTGTGGATAATATGCTCTACGGTAGTCTTCCCATTTGGCTTGAGAGTCAATATAGAACAAATTCCAGAACTTAGGTTTTGGAAGAGAGGGAGAGTTTTATCTATTTGCCACTCTAGTTAGGTTCCCTTTACTAATTGGGCTTCCTTGCCCAGAAACCAAAAATCGTCCATGGGAGAAAATTCCTCAATGCAAACTAACAAAACAACCATAAAAAGAGGTCTTGTTTTATGACATGCTCCATTGGAATTGCAGCATTCTGCCTATGTGGGCATATTTTCTAACACATTATGCAGAAACAAGTCAGGGAAGATGCTGAGGATTGTAATTTTCTAATTTAATTCTGCCATTTCCAGTAATGGAAAGCCATACTATGGCTATTTATCTTCATAAGTGACAGATGCATTTCATTAAAACTTCCTTAAATAATTTCTCATGGCACTTGAAGGAGGAAAATAAGGAGTGAGAAGATAGCTGTTTTGTAAGCACACACACACACATCAAGGTTTTGAGAGATGTTAAACACACAGGTGATCTATGACTGCATTAAAGAGGTCAAGTAAAAAGACATTTGTCTGGTGGTTTTTGCATTGTTGATGCCTGTTGAACACATAGTGAAGCAATCTGACATTGACTGTTGTTGGATGAAAATACGCTAATAATATCACTGTACACTGATATAATGAGTGCCACTTGGGAGAGTCCCAAAGTTCGGTGTAATGCTGTGACAGGCAGATGCTTCCCTTCCAAATATTGCTGAAATGCTGCCATGTAGGAGCAGGAGGATGCAGCAGCTGCAGAGCAAGTGACTCTGCAGAATAATTTGGCCAAGAAGTGAAGAACTTTGTATTCAGTTGAAACTGCATTTAAATTAGCAATGTTCCAGGGCAGGTGAATATTCACCTAATTTTCTTTCTGTGCCAGACAACTGATAGTGGAGCAATACAACCTCTTTTGAAGAAATCTGCCTCATGTACTGATGCACTTCTAAGGGGTGTTCTGTGTAAAGTCCTAACCCAGGTCTTGGCATATAGATTTTGCATGGAAGTAATGAAAGCATTGCAGAGGGAGTGTTGTGGGTGAGATAATGCACCATTTTTCTGTTGTCCTCATACTCCATATAGCTCAGGGAAGCCTGAAGGCTTGCACCAATTCCTAGAGGGTCATTAGGTCAACAAAAATCACCAGTGCATCTGCATTTTCCTCACCCATTCGGTAAACCCATACAGAAGAAGATGGGATGAAGAGGTTTAGAGGTAACTCTGTCATCATGTGCTCCTCAGTTTCCAATTTAGAGAAACTTTTTAACTTAGGGGGTTAGCAAAAGGGGGCAAAGTGGAAAAGAGAGCCTTACCCAAACTCCTGTCTCACAAGTCTATCATCTAATCTACCAATTGCTGCCCAACAGTGCCAGCAAAAAGGTCAGTGGCTAGGTGAGCTGTTGAGAAAGAATTCACCTCCAGAACAAGGAGGAGAGAACTTCCATACGCTGGTGGTATGGATGGATAAATTTTCATGGTCTGTAACAATGCTGTTTTCACTCCAGGGTCCCCTTGTTAAGGCCCCAGAGCTGTCAAGTGAGCTGGATGAGCGTCTGCAGCACCTGTTGCCATCCCTTGGCACTCAGTAGATGCCTGTCTATTCGGCCTCATCACCTTTCCCTCATTTTACATTTGCTCTCAGCAAATAAACCCAAGTGAATAACCTATTCAGGAGATGCTGCCCTCTTTTTGGTTCATGAATCTTGCAGTCCCTTCTCACTGTTATTCCAAACTACTGACTGAACACGCTCTGTTTGTTATTCTTCCCCACTGGAGTTTGTTGTCAAAGATGTCGTGGTGAGTACTACAGCAGTGTAAATCAGCATGGACTAGACAGGTGGTCTTCTTTCTACACTGACTGAAGAAATGCCAACTCTCTGATGAAAAAAGTCACCTTCTTAATGGGAATATTAGCAAATGAGCCAAAGGTTGCTTCCTTCAGTGTGCTTAGGAGATGTGGTTTCCATAAGTGGAGTGGTCTTAGTGCTTTTCATCCACATAGCAGATTCACCTGGTTCAGAGCAGCATCACCCAGAGCTTCGCAGGAAAGCCAAAACTTTGGGCCAGTGTTTGCCTCCTCCCTCCAGCCAACCTGCAACCTGCTATGAATGTCAGGGCACTCACTGCCCAGTACCCTGTGTACTTCATCAGGAGTCTACCTCCTTTCAAAACTCTCTAAAGGTGTTTTGTATCATGGTCACTTAAGTTACCTGAACTGGTTTGCCAGTCAGCACTGGGCCTTTCAGATATAGGCCCTCCACCAGGGCCTATATGAGTTCAGCATGAAAACTTGGGCCAGCACACATAAGACTTGTCCCTCCTCTTCTCCCACTGCTCATGAAGTCAGTCTTTACTCATGTATTATGGCAATGCTGCATGAGGAGGTGAGGCAGAACTGCTGCAGGCCCCTTTCCTTGCTCTGTTGAGTCACACTGTCTCCAGCTGGCCCTGCCTGCAGGTGGATGAGAACACCTATTTTGGCAGAGAGGACCAGTGTAGAGGAAGTCACATAGAGACTCAGCTCAGGGGAGCTTGGCTGGCAACAGCAGCTGATGTCAGCTCATCAATAAAACCAAGCTTCAGAGGGGGCTGAGCTTTCTTACTCATGCTCTGGTGTTCAGAGCATGACTCAACTCATTCAGGACGCACAGCACTCGAGGGCCACACGGAAAGTCTCATCCTGCAGGATTTTGTCTGGGCTGCTCCTGCCACCACCTCTTCCTTTCCCCTTGTGTTTCCATGCAGGTGATTACTTAGGACTGACGTTCAGTTCTTCTGTGGAATGGCTGAATGGTTACCAAAAAAGCAGAAGTTCAAGGGGTGAAGTAAAATTTCCCTTGCAGTTAATCACTGGCCCCACTGTGGAACTCATCAAACTTTGAGGAAGTAATTGAAGCTATTTGCACTTGTGGAAAATGGGAAAGACAAAAGTACAGGAAATTGCTTGTTGTTTTGCTCTCAGTATCACAGCTATGATTATTCTCTTCTTGGATGAGATTCCCTTAGAAGAAGTAGCTTCCAGCTAAAGGATAAAGAGACCAGTCAGAATTTGTTTCATTTGTTTCCTTTAAAAAATCCTTTCCATGCTTCCTCTGATCCTTAAAGACAGTCTTGGTGCATGCAAGAAACACCCCCCTGGAAAACGAGGAGCTTGTAAGGAGGGTCCAGTTGAACACACTGCTCTGCCAACTTCACATGTCAGATATTTAAAAGTGAGGAGTGTTAACTGGAGCTCTCAGTGGATCTGAGACACACTAGAGAAAGAATATTTTTGGTCAGAAATTGTTCTTATATGTAAAAAGGTAACTTTGTAATAGAAATGACAGATGTGCATTCCTGAGTGTTTGGAACAGAGACTTCAATAAGGTTGACCATCAAATGAGGCACAGGCAGAAAATACAATAAAGACTGTCCTGAGCAACAGGTCTCTGACAGGACAGACTAGACTGGTCCATCCTCCCAGATGATGGATCTCCAAGCTGACCTATGATCCCTCTGAACACATCCTGAGCCTATATTTCCTGGAATGCTCCTTGGAAATTGCTGTAGCAACAGTCTCTCCCAAGACCAAATTCCCTAACTGGAAATCACAACACTGGAACTGTGAAGGGAATAAGGCTTTCTGAGATCTACTTCCATTTGACCAAAGCATGCCAAGAATTTAGCTTGGTATCTCTGTCTTGATTTCCATATAATTGCTGTGAATTGCCTCCCTCCTGAGGTACAGGTTTATGCAGCAGCACTTAAAATTGTGATCTGAAGAAGCTCAGAGTACTTCAGAAAATTCCATGTACATGAAAACACCTTCTGCCAGCCCTTCTGAGGCTGTGGCAGTGCATGACAACAATGAAATGCCTTGTAATACACTAGACCAGATCTTCAGCTGACATAAACCAGTGTGGTAACGTGGTTTTCAGGCTGTTTGTAATCGGAAATCTACATGATTAGGAGTATCACGCATAAGGAGAGGGAGTGCCGAAGTTCTATTTCTCTTTTTCTTGCCTAGTCCTTGTTTATTGTATTGTCACTGTCATGGACACACGGCACTCCCTTCTGTCTCATTGCAAGGACACAGAACTCGAGTCAATTTGTAGTATACAAAACACTAACTTGTGACTGTATATGATAACAGTTACCATTGTATTCGGTTAATACTGTTGGACAGAGCTTTTCTTTCCCGAAATTGAGTTTTTACATCTGGAGAAAAGCAAGGGAACAAACAGAAAATAAAATAAATTATCTTTTTTTTTTTTGGTTGCATAATTTTAATGAGACTTACATTCTTAATTCCACTAGAGTTGGCCCTAAACAAGTGATGTACTCATCCAAATGCTATGGGGATAGGAGCTATGTAGCAACTGAAATATTTAATTAGGAACTGAAATAAACCTTATAAGCATGTCCAAGCCATTTTATATTAAAGTGAATGACAGCACCTCAAATCAGGGATAGAAGCACAAAAGTGACCACTAGAAAATTAACAATGGAATCATAAAATGGCCTGGGTTGAAAGACGCCTTAAAGATCACCTAGTTCCAACCTCTCTGTCATAAAGTAGGGATTCTAACTGCTAGACCAGCTTGCTAAAACCTGGACTTGAGGGATGGGGCATCCACAACTTCTCCAGGAAACATGTACCAGTATCTCACCACTCTCACAGTAAAGAATTTCTTCCTAATATCTAAATCTCTACTCTTTTAGTTTAAAACTGTTCCCCCTTGTCCTATCACAATTTGCCCATGCAAAAAGTTGCTTGATCTCTTTTTCATAACCCGCTTTTAAGTAGAATCTCCGTTTCTCATGGGCCCACACAATTAGCATGATTTTTTTTAAAGGTATAATACTATTTTAACTTATATGGAAAATAAATAAATCCCTGTAATAATGCTGCACTGGGTTCTGATGTTTTCTGATCATTGGGAGAATTGAGAGTCACGCGGATTTGCCAGATGGCACATGAGAAAATGCAAAGTATGGTGGCAAACATGGCATGAAGGTAGGAGTTAAGTCTTGCTTTCATTTGTGCTATGCAGACTCTCAGTAGAAATTGCTTTTGGATGTTCACTAGCATATATAAGATCAGAATTTTATACTGTGACTTGCCTTTTAAGGCATGCCATTGCCTACGATGTTTTAAGGGCATCTGTGGGATATACACATAATATATAAGATGATGATGATGATGATTATGTATGTGGAAACAGCTCCTCTGAAATCTGCACACACATCACTTAAGTGGCCAGCTCTGTTTCTGGGGTTTGTGTCTTTCTTCTTTTACCTATGATCTTTTTAAAGACATTCATTGGATATAGCTGATAGAGTTAATGCTTTTGTTTTCACCTCTGCAGGGCCCATTTTTAGAAGTCATCTTGTCACTCTCTCATTCACTGCCCTTGCCCTCCCTCTTCCTTCTTACTCTGTTAAATCAGACTCCATTTTTCCTCCAATTGCTCTGCACAACCTTGCATTCTGCACATTGACCTTTCATATGCTGCCGTTTGGATCACCAGCTCTAGCCATTACATTAGCAACACACAATTACACCCTCAAGGTAGACTCAAGTGCAGATCCTACCTCTACATAAATACCTTAATGAATGGAAAGGTGCTGATGTATGTTTGAAGTATGTTTTCAGCTCACGTACAAGAGAAGGATTCTGCAGAGATGTGAAATCATGGGTAGTGATGGGAGCATTTCCCAAATGTTTCTGTTCTACCAGAGTGCCCTCTGTATGGTGCTGTTCTCTGAAGTGCCCAAGCATTATATTTTTTTCTAGAAGTTATTGCCAAAGCCACACCCAGATGTCACAGCAGGACTGTCACATCTAGTGAGCTCAGATGGACAGCACTGGATTGCTGTGAGCACTTTAAAAAAAATATTCTTGGTGACTTAATTGGTGAATTTTGCTTTTGATAAGAATCCCCATCCTGATATGCTGTAATTTTGTGATATCTGTTGCTGTTTTGGGAGTGTGATGTGGCCACTGAAGTACCTATGCTTTATTTTGCTTTTTTTTTTTTTCAGAATTCAACATACATTTTTCTGTGAACACACAACATCAGAACAGAAGCAGTTCTGACCTCCCTCCCAATAAAAGAACAATCTGACAATAAAAGATGCCAAATCTAGCATAGGAAAGAATTTGCCCCGTGGCTATGTGGGTAATGAACATACAGCTACATGGGTCATGATCTAATGTATGTGTTAGAGTCTTACAGTTGTGATAAACCGAGCAATAGGTGAAGCGGTGGTTTTCAACCCATTCAAGATATTGTTTGTCCAAATTATCACGAATAAAATTTGCTCTCACTCCCCAGACCACTGAGAATGAACATTCTCCCTTCTAGGAAGAATTTTCCTGTGAGAAGAGATGGGAATTGCACAAAAGGAACAGTGTGAGGCAATCCTGTATCATCTCTGTGTAGAAAGAGTTATCAGCTTGCACAGTGTCTCTTAAGGGCCCTGCTGGGCATGTGATACTGACTGTGACATTTGACTTAGAGGAGTTTCACCACAGATTCCAGTATCAAGTCATGTCTCCATAATTCAGCAAAATAACCATCAGATATTATTTCACATAAAGGCATGTGATATTGCTCTTCTTCTATTCTTTACTAAAGTGACTTTACAAATGGGACCTCCTCCAATTCACAGAAGTCTTGCTTTAACTTTGTTTACAAGAAAGTTCCTTCTGAAATGGGTAAGTGTAAAAAAATCTGTGGCATGAGTGGTCAGTCTGTTTAATTAACCAGTTCAAAAGAAGTGAGGAAAAGAGACCACTTCTGAAAGATCCCAGATAGAAATCAACTTGTTTCCAGTGGAGCTGCTTCCCTCCAGCATATTCTAGGTAATGCCAATGTTTGATATGATAACTTCAGTAAAATCCAAAGTGAAGTGATGGAATAAGTGTGTGGTGAAAAGAAAGGGAATTTAGCCTCCTTTTGCACTCCTTATAGAAAGGCTTACTCAAACCTTGTCCCTCACAGAAAAGTTTCTTCACTGAGATTATCCTGAGGAGGGGAGATGCTGAGTCAATCAATGACTGCCTCAGTGGATCTTTGATCAGCTGGCAAACACATGCAGCCTCTGGCTGAGGCAGCTTTCAAGAGATGGAACTTCAAATATGCAATGCCTTTTTGCTGGGCTTGAAAGAATTAATAGCAGCAAAAACTAGGCATGCTAACAACATGGGCTCTGTCAGGATAACCACAACAGAAACTCTGCAAGCCTTTTGAAATTGGGAGAATACGGCATATCTTTGTGTATCATGTGCAGAAAGGAGAGCTATTGCACAAACATTTGGAAGCTTAGGTCAATTTTCATCACCCAAGGATTTAAGTCCAATTAATTCACCTTTTTTTTCCTGATTAATTAGACAAGCCTGCTTTCTGGACAAGCAGGGCAATAAGACAACCCATAGCTGGGGGTTTCTACACAATTTATCCCACTGCTACCAAGGTTTGACTTTTTTTGTCCTTTATCTGCAGGGTTGCAGTGCCACGCAGGCAGGGACACTGCTGCTTGTACAGCATCTCCATGACTTCTCTCCCTTCAGCCTGTGCTGTACTGCTCCAGTGCCATCCTTAACAGCCAAGCCACAAACCTGAAATGAGGAGCTGATTTATAGAAGAATGCAATGCCATGGCATAACCTAGGCCATCAGTGAAGTCTGAATGCATTTGGGACAATCATTTATGACTGGCAGAAAGGAAAAAAAAAGAAAAGAGTGAGAAGGAAATTGCTACTTTTGATTTTGACATTTTCTAATATAAATCCTTTTATTTTTCATCCCAGTGGGATCTTTCAAGGCTAAATTCAGGCACACTTACTTTTCAGAAGCTAAAACAAACAAATCTCCCTGCAGCACACCACTGAATTCAGTTCAGAGCTAAAGTCTCTTGGTCAGGTTTCCCTCTGGGTCAACTCAGGCAGATACAAATTTGCCTGCTTTACCCATGCTGCTGCAGAACAGGGAATAAACTGTCTGCACAGCTCAGCCATTACAATATGTTTCCACATTTAGCCTGCTCAAAAAGCAGGTGCTGGTGGAAAGTACAGTGTTCACAACCAGCACACGTTCCCACTGACACACTTTTAATGCAGAACATAAAAATATACAATAAAAATATTTATGCAAAAGTTAAAGAATGGGCTCTGAGCTCTCAGCAGATAATTCTGTTTTCAGTGGGATAAGCAATTTTTCATATGCTTTGGCAAATTTTAGCATAATTAAAAGAACAAGTAGGTAACTACTGATAGTATACATGGATAAATTAGAGCAATAATCTAGTCATCCATCCCAAACCTATCCACAAATTTATGAGCACTTTGACGAGGTGCAGATGGGCCTCTTACAACAAAGACCATAATGAGGTCAGAGGACTCAGGATTCAAATTTTACACATCCTATCAAATTTTGTAACTCAGGGCCAGTGTTCAGCTGCAGTAACAGGCATGCAGAATGGTAGAGAAACCCACCACCCCATGCATGTGGTCACACTTACTCTTAATGACTTATTTAATCCACTGTGCTCTGCTGTTACATTTTTTTCTTTCACCTCCTGAAAACTGATCTCTCTTTCTGGCTCCACTTGTTATTCTTCAATACTTCAGTAACAACCACCCCTTGCAGAACTGCAGGCTGGGGGCAGTATGTCTGGAAAGCTGCCCAAAAGAAAAAGATCTGGGGTGCTGGTTGGCACCACTGAACATGAGCCAGCGTGTGCCCAGATGGCCAAGAGGGCCAATGGCATCCTGTCCTGTATCCGCAAAAGTGCGGCCAGCAGAACCAGGGCAGTGATTGTCCCTCTGTACTTGGCACTGGTGAGGCCATGCCTTAAGTCCTGTGTCCAGTTCTGGGCCCTTCACTACAAGAAAGACATTGAGATGCTGGAGTGTGTCCAGAGAAGGGCAATGGACTCATGAAGGGTCTGGAGCACAGGCCTGATGAGGAGCAGCAGAGGGAGCTGGGAGTGTTTAGCATGGAGAAGATGAGGCTCAGGAAGACCTTATCACTCTCTGCAACTACTTGAAAGGAGGCTGTGGCCAGGTGGGGCTCGATCTCTTCTCCCAGGTAACTAGTGACATGACAAGAGGAGATGGCCTCAAACTGTGCCAGAGGAAGTTCCCGCTGGATATCAGAAAGAATTTTTTCACTGAAAAGGCGGTTAAACATTGGAACAGGCTGCCCAGGGAGGTGATGAAGTCACCATCCCTGTGATCAGTCAAAGGTTGGACTCGATGATCTTGGAGGTCTTTTCCAACTTCAGTGATTCTATGAATATCATTTCCAGAAAAGGGTCTGGGAGTGCCAACAGAATTCTCTTATCCCCTTAATATCAGAAAAAACTGTGAGCAAGGAGGTCTGTTCATCAATGGCAGCAGGTTTCTGAGAATCTGCTTTGACACCACAAAGCAGCCTTGACTGTTTAGCACTCACTGTGTCTGTGTGGAGAATCATGGCTCTCTGAAGGACACCTTCCTTGCTTTGAAGGACACCTTTGTTGGGGGCCTTGAAGAGTGTGATTGGATTCCTATCCAAATATATCCAGACATTTGTTTACTATCATGCAAGTCTGGTACAAAAAAAAACAAAAACAAAAACCACCAAAAAACCCTCTTCACTCCAAATATCAGCGAAGAACATTGTCTTGTAAAAACCTGGTTACTTCACTTCCACAGGTGTCCACTTTCTGCCATCCTTGATGCTCAAGGTCTGGATGTTTCCCTATGATTACATAAAATAGAATGCAGTACTGTTAAACAAAACAACAAAACTAACTGGAAAGACTATCCTCCTCTAAGTACAATTTTGTACCTTTCTGACTCACATTCTGGCTTCCTCCTATTGCCCTCCCCTTAAGAGGAAAAATCCATGTTGGATCCCAAGAGCTGGGCATTGTCTGACATCTTCACATTAGGAAACTCTGGCAGTGGCTACTCCTGCTCCCTGATGTTTGATCCCAGGCCTCCTACGCACGTCAAGATACAGGAGGCTCAACACCTTGGAGGCCAGAATGGTAAGAAACAAATCCCTGATGAGAATGTAGGAGACGTGAGTCAGCATGAGCAAGACCCAGATTACTGTGAACAACACACCATCTGAGCAACATCACTTAATCACAGTCAGGGAGTCAGTATCACGCTCATACCAAAACAACCAACACCTCAATTTTCCAGAATCCATAGTAATGCTGTGCCATTCAATATTTTGCATTCCAGCTAGTTAAAATGATCATTTCTTTTGCTGCCTATAGCCTTTAAAATTTGCATATTTTCTCAAAAGAAAAAGATAATCTTTTAACTTGTGATTTCAGTCAGTAAAGGAATCCTACCACCTGCTTAATATGTCACTTTTCAGTTTGAAAACTCATAGCTATCATCAATGATAGGCTGCACCTTGCTGAACATGTAGGAAACTTGAGGCAGCGCCAGTGCTTTTCATGCCCTGAACTTCTGATCAAAACAGAGTTAAGAGATCCACACTCAACCTCTGCTTCAACCACTGCTTTCCTGCTTGTGCACATTAGAGATGCAGAGGTTTTTGCACAGATTGAATTTAGATGTTTAGAACAACTGTTCACTTCTCTAGCAATAATATAGGTGGCTTTATGTGTAGCAGTAAGATGCACAGAGTCCCTTGTTTATAATAAAAAGAGTTGCCTTTGCTCTTCCTGTAACTCCATTTGAGATGTTATTAGACTTCATCTTATGTCAAAAAGAAACTGAAATGAAATGAAATCACCATAGAACCATATGCCACACACTGCTGAGGCACAGCAAGAGTAAGTTAAATTCACTATTGCAGCTGCCAGAATGAATTTGTCTGTTTTTATTGGTATATGACTCAGCTTTAATATTTTTCTAAGACCGTTCTTGATAATCTTATCGACAAATAAGTAACATTAATAACACAGAAGAGTTGGTCACTTCCTTCCAACCATCCTAGTAAACATATTCTGGACATAAGGGAAGGCAAAACAAACCAGAGCATACAAATTTTCTTGTTTGAAGTGGAATACTCCTAACCTTTTTGCCCTGGACAGATTTTCTCATTAGTGAGAGAAAGCGTTATTCAGGGAGTAAAGTACAAAAGTTATAAGTACAGAGTTCCTGTCCTAGGTTGGAATATTGCCTGTGGAGATCTTAAGCAGCAGCTCCCACAGCCTAAGTTTGTTGTCGGATCACAAAATACAAATAACTATTTCCCTATAGCACATACACAGTAAGGACTTATCAAACTTTTAATGAAGTACTTGGGGATTCTGGGATGAGACTATAAATGCAGAATTAGATACTGTGCTAATTTCTGATCAGTTGTGGAATCGCAACCACTTCCAAAATAACTAGTTTTGCACCAGAGGAAGAAGTCTCCTGAAGCTTCTGAAATGAAAAGAGAAAGAAAGAAAGAGGAAAGGAGAAGAAAGGATTGATCTGCCCTTAGATAACAGTTGCACAGATGTTCTCACATCTCCTAACCTCACATTTATGTGATGTTGCACATCAGCAATATGAGTTTTTTCTTGTGAGCAGCACCTTTATGTGTTGCTGCTGAATTAATTTTCCTTTAAGAAATAAAGTTCTTTTACTGCTGGTATTACTGGTCTGCTCTCTCAATTTTCTTACAGCTTTGAACTAAATCCTGTCACCGCTTCTTTCTCCTGAAGTGATACAGAGCACTGTGCTTTGGATCACAGGGCTGCAAAGTGTCATTTGGTCTTTTTTAACTGTAACCACAGACAATAAAGGGATCTGGCTTTGCCACGACTCCTGGATTTTGGAGATGTCTGAAAACAAGCCATAAGTGAAATATCTGTGTCATTACGCATTTGTGATACCATTTCAAACACGAGCATTTCCATTTCTGTAGGCTAACCCCTATTCCCTCCTCCAGGAGTTTCACATCAGTCCCTCACACTATCGCTCCCATCCTGAGGGGCTGTGTGCAAGCCAGGGATGTCTATTAGACGGAGTTAATTCCTTTCAAGCTCCTTCTGTGCATGGCTATGACTGACAGAGGCGGGTGCTGTTTGCAAGTGTCAGTGGAGCGTGACCTCGAGTTAATACATTGAATGATGAAAGAAAAAAAGATTCATTCAGCATGTGAACTCTGTGCTGAGATTAGCCAGAGTATAGAGCACATACAAATTGCTGTTTTGTCAGCACAGCAGTGACGGAGCTTTTAAATATTTCAGCTATTCTAAGCCACCATCCTCAAGGCCGGGGCAACTAAAAAAAGAGGAGGATCAAAATAGCATTTCCAATCCAAACACCATTGTTTTAGATGTGAGATTTGGACCTGGACGTTTAAAGCAATGCATGGCAGCCACAGCCCTAGGTTTGATGTGAAAGGACTTGCAGTAGCACGCACAGAACTGTTTACAAAACTCAGAGAAAGAACCACAAGATATGTAGCTTTTCAGTGGTAGATGGCTGTTAAACTCCAGCCTGGCTAGGAGCAATTGGAAGTTACAAGGATCTCCATAGTCTGTCTGTCTGCTTGTGCTAATTGCTCTCATTTCAGTTGCCTGTGGCCATAAGTTGGTTTTCCAGATGCCATCTCTACATCTGGTATTAGCAGAGCAGTCAGGGGCCACATAGGCCATGGTAGGTGACCTTTTCTCTTACCCAAGCAGTTCTGTCCAGACCTGAGTCTGTCTGTCTGGGGGCACTGTCTGCATTAGTGTTGAAGGCATAGATCTTATCTGTAGTTGGCTGGTTAGAAGGTTGGGGAAAACCCCTAGAGAATAGCAGCGTTGGGGGGTTTTGTCTGATTTCTCCCTGCCTATATAGTTGGTCCTTTCTTAGAATTTAAAAAACAACAGAACTGCTAGCAAATGGATTGGAAGAAATACAGTTTCCCTCCCTCCTCTGAGGGAGTTCTGAGTTCTAGTAGTAACTATTACCAGAGGCAGGATTGTGGAGAGGATATCAAATCTCTTTCTATCTGTACTTCCTATTGTTGATTTTGACAACTACATCCATTTAGGGTCAGATTCTATCGTACATTGCTGCTTTGAAGCCAGCAGACAATAAATGCAGAATTTAGAGCATAATAACTTCAGTACTTTCGGTGCAAAGAATCCTCTGTTCACCTCTCCTCACTGCCTGTCTCCCTCATGCCTGGTTCTCTTGACTTTGTATCTGACCCTGAGCTCAAAAACCTTTGCATCATCTATTTCTCTTGCAGTCTTAACTGAAGGAGCTGCTTCTCTCTATGTCCAATATCATCTATCAGGCTTTTGAGTCCTTTAAAACAGCAAGATCCAATGGTTCTGTGTTTTCCCAGAGGTGATCAAACCCTAAGACAATGCTTACTACCTTCTCCTCTTGCCGTTCTACCTCCCCTCTCACAGCTGCCCCAGGGAAACAGACAGACAAAAAAATCTGCATGAGAGGCAGAAGACAGTAAATGCTTTATTTTGTGAAGGCAGCAGTATCTATCCAGGGCTTGCTGCAGCCCATTAAACCTAACACAGAGATTTTAGGGTTGCTTTGTGTTAATAAACTTTGGGGATTTTGTTACTAACCAGCAGCAGTAGCTCTTAAGAAAAAGACAGATTTTGCTGAATTCTATTGCTTATTTAAGAGATACAAGCAGATACAGTTTAGATTACCAAAGTATTGGCAGCATTTCTGTGCAACCTCAGGGGTTTTTCCCCCAGTAACCCCATCATCTGCTGACCCAACCCAGAGTTGTTTAGTTTAAAAAACATGGACTGCAGCTAAAGTTGATACACAAAGTACCCCAGCTGATATCAGCCAGTTTGTCACTCTCTATTTGCTTTTACAGTCTGTTTTTCTGCTCTGTTCTCTCTCATGGTTTCTCTCTGTTTTTCACATGGGCCACATAATAAGGAGTAACCAAGAAGAGAAAGGAGAGGG
Source organism: Atrichornis clamosus (assembly GCA_013400975.1). NCBI lineage: Eukaryota > Metazoa > Chordata > Aves > Passeriformes > Menuridae > Atrichornis > Atrichornis clamosus. The sequence continues at coordinate 33,252 of WBMZ01003332.1, forward strand.
CATCTGTATTAACAGTTATGCAGAATTCTATGGTACGTATTTATATATTATTACTTGTCAAGCACTTGCTTGGACAATGTGCTTTTATCACGTGCTGTTGTGGGCAGGAGCTGGTGTCATTTGTTTGCAAGGATGTGCGTACAAGAAAGACTCATTTTTGCCTCTGAAAGGATGTGCTGGCCAAACTGCCAGTGAACAGCAGAGTTGAGTCAGCAGTGCAAAATTATAATTAAAAAAGAAAAAAAAGGAAAAAAAATACCAGCCATCAGTTCCTAGAGAGCTCTGTAAGCTTGCTGGAACCCTCTTTATAGCCTTGCAAATGCTGTGAGTGGTGTGCAGGCAGTTGCCACTAAATGGTGCAAATGGGAGAACTGCAGGAACTCACCATCTTTCCACAGCGTCAAGGCTGGAAAATACCCAGCGCCTGCGATTCCAACGTGGTAATTTAGACTTGCTCTGCCACCTCCTGGCTGTACCAGACGCTGAACAGAATTTAATATGCTGAACAGACTACTTTGTATCTTACCCTTTCTGGTCAGCAGCTTGATCTAAGGATCACTAAGGTGATCAAGCTGTAACCTAGCCCTGGAAAGTAAATGCAGAATGAATGAAGACCTGGATAATGCCTTTGGGACCATCAATATGAAACAAAAGCTTTGCTGTGACCTTACACTGTACTTCACACTTATATTTTAAAACACAGTAAAAATGTTTGAATTCTTTCTATGCCTGCTTCCCACACAAATGTTTTAGTAGAGTTTCTCGCCGTAAAAGGGTGGGGGGACATCACTGCCTCTCGAGGTATCCCTGATGTTGCAATTGTCAGGCCTCACCCTTCCAAACATTCAGGAATCTCTGCCTCTTTATTGCTCTGTGGACAGGAAGTTCTGTAAATATACAGAAAAGGACTACATACTTGTTTGTTTTGTACTATGGGACTATAAGATGGAAAAAGGCTCCAGTTAATATTCTTCTTCTCCCCTTCCTAGCTTGGAATGTCTAGTGATATTTCCTACTAATGTTGGTGCAGGAATAAAGATAGATATTGACTTTCATCTCTGTACAGAATTCTAGCTTTACTGCTCCATAAACTGCTCCAAGAGAATAATAATAATATGATGTCATGATTTATAAGCCCAATATAGTTTTTTACATTTTTATACAGTTTCAAATAGTATTTGCTTTCACAGTTTCATTTTATCTGTACTTCTATTCAATAGAAAGTCATAGAAAATCTTGAGGAGATTGTAAGCCTAAGGACTTATAACCTTTGGCTGTATGAGTCCACTAGGAAAGACGGAATGTGGGTTTCAAGCTCTTGTTACACCAAGTCTGCCATTTAGTCATCAGTTTGCACCCCCGCATTATTCCACATTCATCAGGGAGTGAGTGATGTTACCCCTATAGAAAGATTTTTCAGAAAATGTAAATCCAGATGAAAGCAAGAGGGACTGCATTTTGAAACCCACATTAGCTTTGCTCTGCAGCTCAGTCAAATTCGTCTGCTAGGAGCACACTCTTTCCTTGGTTTACATGTGTGTGAACAAGTGATGCATTTTTAATGAGATTTATTTTCATGACAGGAATCTCATTGACAATTTGCATTAAAAATAAACTAAATGAGCTGTTCAAGAGCAGTACAAGCTTTCTCACATTTCTTTCCTTTATTTAACCCATATAGTATGTAAATTTTGGATTAAGTCCTGCCTTACACCATCTATGAGATCAAAGTCATCCTTCCATAGAATCTTTGATCACCTCATTTTCATCACCTCTGTTAACCCTCTGAGGACATAATTTACAGAGAAAAATTAGAAGGGTATTTGTTTTAATGTTCTACCACAAAAATACAGTAACTTTTTTCTATTTTGTCTCAAGTGAAATGGTAATTGTTAAAATTTCCAGCTGGACAGAAATTCGTATTTCCAGAGAGGTTCACTTTAAGTACCTAGTCATTTACTGGAATTACCAAGTCACTTCCCATGTTAATCGAAAAGAAATGGTATTATATGAAACCCTAGTGACCTCCAAATGGAACTGAAACCTATTAGGTCTGAAATACAGATCTCCACCACACGTGCTAATAAGTAATTGGTAGCAGTAGATGTCTGTTATCATCCATAGGGATCAGTTGCATGAGGAAGAAACTCAATCAACAAATTTGAGGGATGTAGGATACATTCTTCATCATCAGATAATATAGATACTTGCTAACAAACAAACTTGGAGATTCAAGAAAACCTTGGATTGTTTCAGTGTTGGATGAGAAAGGACAGACATAAGGGACTGTGTAGACGCTGGTTCTCCTTTCTGCTTACTCTCCTTCCTCACAGCTCCTTCCTTCCTTGAATATTAAGTCCTCATAAAGTTTCCAACTTTTGCTGCCTGCTGGCCCTGCTCCCCACTCCTCACCCTGCAGTGCTCTGCTCTCCACAGGAGAAGGTGCCAGCTCTGGGTTGCAGCATGGAGCTGCACACAGGCAGATGAGCTGGCAGGGAGAAGCTAGAGGGCTGGAGGGTGCTCACTGCAGATGTTGCAGCCAGGAATTTAGCTGCCAAGTTAACAAGCTTCTACTGAGGGTGTCCAAATTAAAATTAGTCAGGGTTTATGGTTTGGCCAATATACATTTTCCTGGAGAGACTGAAAGGGGCTTACTTGATACCCAAAATGTCTGTTTCTATGAAGCCTGGAAAAAGTAAGAATTCCAGATCATAGTTTTGTAAGATTTTTAACTAGGCCAACATATTTGCCATACTCTAATTTTTACGTGTGATTGAACAATTTTAGATAAAATTTTACAAAGTGTGAATGACATAAGCTGCAGGAAAAGAGTGCCTAGAAATATAGGGTTATAAAACATTCTAGATACCACTGCAATGCCAGTCTTCTCTCACAGTACCATACAGCCTAATCACACCTCATTGCAGTAATGGAAACACCTCTTACCGTCGGTCCCAGAGCAGGAAGCATGGGAGAGGCATCTTGAACACCTTTCTTGACTCCAAGAGTCACACCAGACAAAAGTTAAGGAACAAAGCACAATATACACCTTACTCAAAGGATGCAAAGTCTAGGCCTGGACACAGACTTGAAACAGGGAGCCTCAGTGCTGTGAAACAGCCAGCACAGCCCTGGCTCTGGTCTGGGTCAGTGGACGTTCTTCCAGATCATGCCTGTGCATGGTTTGGGGCTTGACAAAGGCTACAGAATTTTCCCAGTAGGCAGTTTGGATGCAGATACCTTGTTTAGGAGGCTTATGAGTTTAGCTGTGCCTTGTCAGGAGCTTATCAGTTTGTTTATTAACTTGCTTACTAGCAGTTTGTTTACTACCTTATCAGTTTGTTTTCCAGCAGAGAGTGGTTCAAACAGGCTCATAATTCCAAAGAATGACTGTGATCCCCCAGAGGGATGGTGCACCTGTAGCTTATTCCCCACCTGCCCTTCCATTTACCATCAAAGAAATAGGCCAGTGGTGCTCAGCTTGTTAAACTTGCCAAGTAAGGCAGTCAAACTCCCTGTTTGGAACAAGAGTGTTTAAAATTACATCAAAAGAATAAGGAGAAAGGTAATTTTTATTCCCATAGTGAAGACCAAAAAGACATCAGATCAAGCACATTTTGTCAGGAGACGAAGTGAAGGATCATTACTTGGAGGATTCAATAAATGTCATTAGATACTGCACTTTTCCCCACTTCATTCTTATCGTGACATCTCGCAAAGTGCTAAGAACTATTTCTAAGGAAGAGGTTACAGATGCTGCCAGATAGGAGCAGATACGATCACAAGAGCTTGATCTTGAAGAACATTATATGCCAGATTTTTAAAAAAAGAACTTTTGGAGCTAGTGAGAAAAGATCAAAAAGAACTAGCATGGCAAAGTAACAACTGCAAAAGTAGAAATGACAGAAGATGTTTTTAAATTGCATGCAAGAGTCCAAGCATCATAAGGGGAGTAACAGTTAGAAATGGGAGAATTCTGAAATGACCCAAAGCAAAAATGTAGACACAACATTAAGGAACCTTTACAAATAGGTAGAGAATAATTTTTCTGAGGAGAGGAGTGAAAAAAATTACTTAAATCAGTACCATCCAGAAATGGATTAAAATCGGTGAGTTCCAGTGCAGAGAGAAACTTTAAAGGTAGACTTTGGAAAGCAAATATGGTTCAGTCTGTCATGATTCCCTTTGAATCCAGTGACATAACTGCTGCAACTGTGTAAACCAGTAAGCAGGAAGATAAACCTATTACTGATGATAATTTAAAGCATATGATTAGCAAGGAAGGAAAAAGGGAACTACCTCTCTGGTGCCATTAGTCACAAATCAGCGAGGCCTAACTCAAGGTTGCAGAACTTGGAGAATCTGACAGGCTTAGAAAAATGCACCAAAAGATTCTTCTGACAGATACTGCAGCCCCCTTCAATTAGGAGAGTTTTAAGGCCTATTGCAGAAGCACTTGAATTGGGAATAGTTAAAAAAAAAAAGAAGCGGTCAAGAAAGAACAATGCTGTTCTGAGAACAGAAGCAAAAGCAAAGCATATTCCAGTGTTTAGATCATTTAATCAAGAACTGTGTGGATTAACCTGGAGGGGAGGTGACATAAGCCTGCAGCCAGCTCCAAGAACTAATACTGTGTTGAAATGTTGAAATGCAAATCTGAAGGAGCAATTATGCAAAAATTCTTACTAGGCAAGTTTTTGGGGAAACCTTAAAAATAAATTGTAAAGAACAGCATGAGGCAGCACTGTGTAGAAAAGTAATTGCTATGCCAGGGGAAAGAAATGAAAGGAATGTGCTAAGAATGTCATCTCTGACTCTGCTGTGAAACACTGAAGTTTCCCAAAGCATGAAGTGAGAGCTAATGGAGCAATGTAACCACTAGTATAGGCACCCATCCCTTCCCACAGCAAAAGAGAAGAGCTGGGCATTAGAGACACAAGCTCCAGGCCTGGGAGAACACCTTTACCCTACAGGAAAGAGCAGGGTCACTTCCAGAGGATTGTTCAAACCTTCTGGAGGTTTGAACCCTCCCAGAAACACAACATACCATCAAAAACAAAAGGAGCATTCTGCATACCTGATTTTGCTTAGGGTTAAAGATCAAGCCCTCTCTTTAGATATCTTCAGCAAGTCTGGATTAGGTGAAATGGATTCCTAGGTAAAGACCTGGAAGTAGTCACTGCTCAGCTTTCTAACATTTGTTTACTCAGGACAAAAGAAATATGCTGCTTTGTTAAGTTCTACAACAATGTGGCTTCTTGTAATGAACAAGCAACCTCAGGCTCTTTTCTGCACCTTGATCCACTCAGAGGAGAATTTACAATTTACCTTTACAATTACAATTAAAATTTACCTTTACAACTGCCTAATTTTCACAATTTACATGGACAAATTTTTGGCCCTGGAGTAGGTTACTGTGCTCAACAGACTGCTGAAATGCCTGCTATTTGGCCATTACCCTGAAGAAACAGGAACGGAGTCCAGGCAACTCCTTCCATCTGCCTGTGCCCAATATTCCCTATGTGCAGCCTGTCCCAAGCTTGAGGAAGCATAGTCTGGTTAGCTACCAGCATCAGTATGAAGAGCAGCCAGGACAGCAACGTCAGCCCAGGTGCTTTCTGGACAGGAGAATCACAGAATCAAAAGAAAATAGCAACAACCCTGTCTTTGATCAATTGCTGCTGTCCAGTTTTGAAGACGGTCCCTTCAGACATGGTGATGTGACAATTCTGGCAGGCTGCCTGTGATCCCAGCCTGTGCTCTGTCTGTATTAGAGATGCATTATCCAAACTTTTCTTCAGAATTTCAGCCATGCAGCCTCCCTGCAGTAGTGCACTGATAAGGAGAGAGTGTGACTACATACTGCACACAGAAGCAGGGTCCAGGAAACTTGGTTCCTTTCTACTGCATGTTCTGTTGATCTCAGGGACTGAAGGACCTGCCATTTCTCCAACACCTTGGTTTTGCATGTGGGAAGCAGGGAAAATAGTGCTCATGTTCCTTTGAAGAACACTTTGACTGTGATGGGATTAAGAGGGAACCAAAGGGAGACACTACCATGGTTACAGGGTTTACAACTGTATATTTTACATTGCTCCAATCTGTCTACTAAATAGATGCAAACCTCCTTCCCAGTGCCTGTTTGCTGCAATGTAAAATATACAGTTGTAAACTCTGTAACCTCATGAACTAGCACAGTATAAGATTAGAGGCACCTTAACTCTGCTCCCTTGCATGTGTACATCACAGCACATCTCTGATGACATGATTATATATGGCTTCTAAAATAATATAATATTAGGCAGTTTTGTTCTACAGCCTTATTTATTACTTCTGAGTCTGTTGTCTCTATTTAATCTTTTCTTGCCTGGAAGAACATCACTCCATCAGTGAATCAGCATCTCCAGAGAGCAAACGAAATGGAGACACGTTCATAATATACAGCAAATCGCAGTCTTAACACTCAGTTAATGTTCCACAGTGGATTAAGAATTATTGTCCTAGTATTTCAGCTTAGTCCAGATTTAGAGCCCCAGTGGAAGAATTAAGGAGTAGATGAAACAGTGCATGTAAAGCTGGTTTCTAGAGCAATACAGGAGCGTGTTGCTATCTCAGTCACTAAGGCAGATAAAAATCAAGGAGTTGTCACAAAGTGGTTCCCTTTTCACAAAAGCTCAAGTAAGGGGAGAAAAATGCATTTGGATACCAAAAGGAATGACAGTGGTTAGAAAGCAAGCAAAGATAAGCTGTTGAAACAATATTATTTTAATATGTGCCATCATAGACAGAAATATGCCTCGTGCCTCCATGGTCCATGTGTTGGTACAGATCATCTGGTTTGGTACTGCCTGGATTTGCCACAAAAGAGACTTTACAGCAGCTGACACACATGTCCTAAACCTTTACTCACAAAAAATTCCCCTGAGGGGTGAGGTCTTCAGTGAAGATCTAAATCTGAGAAGAATTTTCTCTAAAATTCCTACCTCTATCCAAGGAATAATCCTGCAGCTCCATATCTGGCCACAGTTCTCCCTTTCTCTTCTCTGGCTCTGACATGCTTTCAGGTTTGTGGTGACTAAGTGTTGTCAAAATGTGTGTGTTTTGATGGGATCTGAACAGTAAAACCCAGGAAGAAAAGTCCCTGTGAAGGTTCCTATGATCCTTACTCTTCCTGCAGCTTCAAATATCAGCTGTGCAACCATGAGCTCACACATCTGACTCACCGCTTCTAATCTATTTCCCTCAACTCAGTTTTGCTTTGGCAATATTGCCACCCCCACGTCTCTTGCTGACTGAACACCCAGCAAATTAAATCCTGATCTTTCTCTTTGACTGCCTCCTCTTGTTCTCTCCCCTTAGTTTTTATAACTAAGATGCTGCCATATCACTTTTCCTTCAGGCAAAGTAGCCAGACAGCTCCGGTTGCTCTCAATTTTCTTTTGTACATTAGGCTATACCTAAACACAAATAATTCCTCTGCTGCAATGTTTCTAAGACTCAGGACAGATCATGCTCTTGACCACTTTATCTTCTGCCTGATGTTATCTCCTCTGTTTCTGGCCTCCCTGAAACTGCAGCCCACCCAAGACACCAGATCAACCTCATGCCCTGCATAATAATAATATCATTAACACTTATTTTTCCATCCTCGTCTTTCATTTCCCCCTACAGCATTATTTTCTGCACACTCTGCTTCCTGCAGTGCAACCTTCTTACCTGTTTCTGACATTTACTTTATTTTACTATTCTTCCTTTCACTCTGACAGCAGTGCTGACTTTGAGCACTAAGTATGACTTGTTCATCACTCTGTCCTCTTCCTTTCTCTCATTCTGCCATAACATAAGTGACTTTTTTTTTGACCTGGCAGATCAATGACTCTCCATTTGTCAGTACAGCTGTCTCTGTCCCAGGAGCCAATGCACAATGTCACATATTACCCTATCTTCCTTCAACCCCCTCTTCAAAACCTATTTCCCTTTAAGACAGAGAGTGACATCATAAAAACAGAATAACCAAAAATCACAGTGCCACTGGGCTTGCTGAGGGAACTACAGCCAGGCATTTCTTCCTTGTGCAGCTAAAAAAAAGCCATTCAGTAACAGAAAGGGAGATGATAAATGGTATTACTGAGCATGGCATGATATGCAGAGCCTGAGAAAGAAATCTCAAGGTTTTAAGATCTCTCTAAACTCATCATTTCTTCACTGAATGATACAATGTCCACATTGAACTGTGCAATTTAACTCACCACTTCTACCTTCATTCATCAGCCATTTTACGCACCCCTTCCTGGAAAAAACGCTTGGCACTGCTGGTTCTGCTGGAATACATGACACATTTCCCACTGACCCTGTGCAAGCTAAGCATTGGCATAGGCTTACATGCTGCAGTGTGTTGATCTCTTACCCATTTCTGTAGGATAGCTGTTTACTAACTGTACTAATTACATTTTGTCGTCGGTTCCTCCATGTCTCCACATTTGTCACTGTTAATGGATATGAGATATTAGTCTGAAACATTCAGGAGCTATCCCATTGTTAGGCTATCTCCTTCTAATTGGGCTTAGAGGACTAATGATGGGAATGCATTTTACTTATGATACTTACATGGGGTTTCTTTCCAGAGTCTCAGGAACATCCAAGGCTCAAAATGTCTTCTGTTACCACGTCAGAATGTTTCTGAGGAGTTAATTCCTGGTAGTAGTAAGTCTGCTCTCACTTTAAAGGTCCCTCCTGTTGCTGCTCAGTGCAACTCATGCTATTTGGTCATGGGTCTGTCCTTGACCAGAACAAGGTGAGTGCCTTTACAGAAACTGTAAATAGCTAGGTCTGGGGAGAAAAGTAGGAATAGAATGCTTGTGCTACTGTACCAGCTCAAGTCAATCATATGTCATTTCTGCTCTTCATTTTCCATGTTTGTCCATGCCTCATGACAGGAGATGTTGCTGTCTGAGGAAATGGAGGCACATTCTTCCCTGCCGGGGAGGTAGATAATGCTGCTAGTGTGAAAGAATGAAGTGGACTCTTATGAGCTCTCTGGCCTGTGCTTTCCTCTCTCAGTGTTCTGTGATTCATCTAATTAAGGTACACAGCCTGGAAAACAAGAGGCAATTTGGAACTTCTACTCATTAGCTGGGCATGAATGGGATTTTTTTTTCCTCTTGACTGTCTTCATTTTATCTGCCGCAGTTTTTCATGACTCAGACTCCAGAAGGGCTCATGATTGTGTGGGTTGCCTCTGGCAAAGGCAAGCTTGAAAGTGTCTGTCTGTCTGACTTTTACTTGTCTCTGAAAACAAACACTGAAAAGCCTTTACCCTGTGTGACTGACCCAGCTGCTGTGTCTTCCCTGCTTGTTGGGATACAAAATGATTAAACTCCTTCTGCATAGTTCAGTACTTAAAGCATATGTGAAGGGGGCACAAAGGCTTTCATATTAAGCAGGGATAAAAAAACCTTGTTTTACTCTTAATGAAGAAATAATTTCCTTAAGAACAAAAAGCTCCTCACAGACAGTGCTTATAAATTGCTTAATTGGAAATACACATAACAGTCCTATGAGGATTATCAAAGTGCTTCTAGCTGGAATTAGAGTCAGGAAAGAAAAGTTATTTTAGAGATACTAATAAAACAGGAGGTTGTGAAGACTTCTGGGATATATACAGATGCTTTATTTTAGGCTTTGCATATAAAGCTGATTTTTAACCAATTTGTTATTGGCTTGCAAGCTCTGCTGATTAGCCTTGAAGTAGAGAGGAGTGAAAATAAAGGGACAGGCCCCCAGATCAAAGGAAAATAGCTCTAGATAGAGTGATTTTTTTTTTTAGCTGAGACTTCAGGCTATTGGGCCTGCTACCAGTGTCTAGGTAGCTATTTGACATTTAATCAGATGTGCCAGAAACACAGCTAGAGACGTCTTTGGCAGTACCTTTCCTTGTTTCCTGATACGTGCCAAGCCCCTCAGCAACCCTTGGCTTTTTGCAGGAGATGCCCACTGCACAGGCAGGCTCCTTGCCTGGTCGCAGTGGAAATGCCTTCCTCCACCTCCTGCCACAGCCAGCCTCCTCCTGGGAAAGCAGGAAATGGCTCTTGCAGCTCCAGCACTGCAGACTCCTCTGTCTAATGAGCTTTTTCTTCAAAGGAGCAGTGCACCAGTGGGGCTGCATCAGATCCCTGGACCTAACATACTTTGCTAAACACAAATATAGAGGATTTCAGCCAGCTTCAGCCACCAGAGCTTCTCCTTTCCCTTGGAGAGAGTAGAGAGGATGGAAAATGTGTGCCCAGCGACCCCACAAGCCCTGTGCAAAACAATTTGCTTCTGTTTGTAGCTCTTTGTTTCAGAGTCCATCTCCAGGGTCAACTTCCACAGCACCTGAGGCCTTTGTGTTGCTCAATAAACCCCAAACCTTTGGTTGCTGACAGCAAAGGCACCTGCACCACCTTCCTGCAGCTGGGCTTGTGTATTTGGGTTTGGTTTGAACACTGCTTACAAAAGATGTGCTGTGGTCACCAGACGGGCACAGGTGAAGGGCAGGCAGCAGCACTGGGGTCACTTCTTGGTGGTGGGATCTTCTCATGGCCCTGGAATCACCTTGTTGTCCACAAATCCTAGATTTGTGTGCAACAACCCAATAATTACATGCTTGAGAGAGGCATGGATTATTTATCTCAGAGTTGCGCAATCCTGGGTGCTCAGTGGTGTTCCACAAATCTAGCATGCCAACTATCAAAACCTTTAACTATTCATACATCTTAGCAAGCAAAGGCATTAGTGTTCCTAGGCTACAAGTTACATAGTTCTCTTAATAATTAGTAATTCTATCTTCTGTTGGTTAATGATTCTCTCACTTCTCATGTTAATTAGTTCCATACTCAGTCTTTTCCTTATTTTGAGTCAGTGGGTTTCTTGGGTCCGTGAGCCAGTGGTCATGATCTCCCCTTGTCAGAATTACCTTTTACCCAATTGAGGCTGATTCAGCACAGTTGCTGAGTTGTCTTTTTAGGTTCTTCCTTTGCAGTCCTGCCAAGGGTCCTTGCGGCCCTTAAATTCTGCATTCTTTGTGTTCACGGTGCGTCATTCTTTGGGTTCAGCAGTACGTCCTTCTCCCTATGTTTTGTTAACCTCCCTGTAGGTCGGAGATCATTGAAACACGTCCAGACGTAACCTTAACAAGGCAATTCCCCCAACCCGTAATTTGTCTTTCTAATACCCGGACATCCCTCAGGGATTGCTTGTTAGCTGCTATTTCACGGGTTAAATCTCCTTTCCTGTTGATTAGGCTTGAAAGTATACGAAGGTCAAACACCAAAAACATCCTTTCTCGAGGACATTTTTGCGTGTTTCCCGTTTTGCAGCGCCCTCACGGCCGGGGGTCCCTCACGGCCGCGGGTCCCTCACGGCGGCAGCCGAAGGGAGGCGGCGCCACCTGGCGGTCGGCGGTGGCGCGGCGGCCCCGGCCCCGCCGGTGCCCGCGCAGGAGCCGCTGGAGAGGAAAGTAAGAAAAGTCGTAAAAATATAAAAAACAAACCCAAATCAAGACAACGGCGCTGTGTGGAAATGATCACCTGTAGCACTTGCACAGGTGTAAGGAGCTGTTTTTACTTCTTCGCAGCTCTGGCAGCCAATAAGCCACAACATGCCTGGGAGGAAGGACGGCTGTTGATAATTCCTTTTTATTCCTATCCTGCCCTGCCCAGCTGAGTTTCCTTATTTTATTAGTTATAATCTTTATTTTCTCTTCTAATAAACGGTAGTATTTGAGTTCAAAAACCCCACAGGGCTCATATGCTACTGATGATGAGGAGAGGGGGGAGAAAAGGTCTCCCTTCAGAAGACGGATCCTCTTCAAAGCTGCGGCAATTTGAGGACTGACTGTCCATACACAGGGAGCCCTGTAGTGAAGCAGACAATAGCTGAGTAAAACTGGCTTTTCAGGCAACACTGCAGGAACAAAAGAATGAGAAAAAAACACTTAAAGCATTTGAAATATAAAACTTAAACACGGGGCTTTACTTTTAAAATACATTCCTTTTTTTCCCCTTCCTTTTAGCTGGTAAGAACATATTCATTAGCAGCTCTCCCAGGTCCAACAGTTTCTAGATTTTATTGAGGGTGGTATAAAGGTCCACATGGGCAATAAAAGCAGTAGCTACTACAAACTAAAGCTGCAGTTGCCTATTTAATGGCTGACCTGATCCTAAAGGCAAGGATTTACCTGCCTGAATCTTGGAGCTGTTACACTGACAAGTCCAGCGTGCATGCTTGGCAAAACCTGGTACCAGTAACAAACTGGGATGTTAGTCATGGGGTCCTGCCTGCCTGAGACAGGGCCTTTTTACTCTAAAAATAAGTAAGACTCATGCAGGGCCTCTTCTTTCACATCAACCATGGTGCTTGCATGTGCGTTCACACTGTATGCTGTACATCATGTAGAGTCATTTTAGATCTTGAAATTTGGGTGCTCATCCCCTCCAAGGCCAGGGGAGTAAAGGCCCAGGCCACAATGGAAGGGGTTCCCCATGCCTAAATATCTGCAAAAGTGGGATAAGAATGGGCATGGACAGGTCTGTGTTTGGACTTTGTCATTTAATTGGTGTTTTTTTATTTGATGGGATGATAATCATGTGTGTTGAGGCAGAACTGAGACATTTTGAAATGTGGTTCATGTTTTCCAGAGAACACAAAGCACCAATCTCCTTCCAGAATCTGTTAATTCTGCAAAAGAAGAGCTGGGTAATTTTGTGGGAAAGCTACCCTCAGCCTCCCTGATCCCAAACTTGGGTAAGTTGCTCACCAGATCTGACTGAGCCTGTCTAAGTAAGCATGTGAATTTCTGAGTACTTAGGGAACACATCACTAAGCAGAAACTTAATTTAGACAGAGCTCTTTCTTCCTATCATTTTGGCTTTCCTTTCATCAAATCCCAAATTATACATGGAATGTAATTTTGTCTCTGTCTGTCACCATGCTGGGCTTTCCTGGCTGGTACAGAAATGAGCCAAAGCCTGTAGCTTTGGGAAGCTCAGTTCTACCCACAGGAGGAGTCCCATAAAAATAAACATTTGATCAAGCAATCACCTCTATCAGTGAGAAGTGTAGTGTCTGAAAATATATGCATCACAGCTGAAAATAGAATCTCCCTAAGATCTGTAAACTTGGAAACAGAGACTGCTTGCAGTGTCACTGCCTAACACCTTCCAGGCAGGAGAAGAGAGAATTTTGTCCTATAGCTGCTCATCTCCAGCTTCAGTCAAAATCAGAAGAGGCTTTTAAAAAATAGTGATTGGATTTCCCTTGCAATCTTAAGACAATGTGTTTTACAGAGTCAGAGAACTAAAGAATACTCTGAGCTGGAAGGGACCCACAAGTATCGTCGACTCCAGCTCCTGGTCCTGCACTGGACAGTCCCAAGAATGACACCATGTGCCATGCTTCTGTAAGCAGACTTTGCACAGTTCATAAAAATCTTTATGTCCTTCTGATGGACAAAGCTTTTTAATTCTTCCATCTCCTGTCAGAACAGGTTTTACTCCAAAATTTTCTTTCATAAAAATTGAATTGTTTGTAAATTACTTATCTAACTTAAAAGGACAGAGGGTGAAGGAGAGTTCCAGTGAACATAATGTATTTGAGTTCTGAAAAAGATGTGGGCAAGGTTCCACACCAAAGGTTTTTAAAGAAATGAAGATGTCGTGACATCACAGGAGTTATTTCATGGAGTGAAAGCTGGTTACAGAGTGGCAAAGGGTAGGATTTTCTGTTCAGCATGAAGAAGAGTCAGCAGTGGAGTCCCCTGGAGATTGGTGCTGGAATAAGTTTTATTTAATACACAAACTCTGGCTGGAGAAAGGAGTGAACAGTGATAGCTCTGTGTTCACAGTGGTGCTGGAGTTCTACAAGCATGCAAACACCACACAGACAGCAAGAGGCATCTGAAGGACCCCACTAAGCTGAGTGGGAAAAAGAAGTGCAGATGGGCTTCCGTGCAGATAAATGTAAATTGCTGCCATAGGGTGTCATGGATGTGACTGTATCTACAGGATCAAAAAAGAACCAGACAAATTTGGGATGCTAGGTCAAAAGATGAATACTAAAGGACTAGCGTATACTCTCTAACATCCCCAATCCAACAGCTGTGGGCACTGAGGGAGTAAGTAGGGAATGCACTGCAGAAAGTGGCCAGGCAAAGGTGCTCTCCTTATCTGGCCTCTCCTACTGCCTGTCCTGGAGACATGGAATCGTGCTAGGAGGACCCAGAAGAGTGGGGTTTATGTTCCTATTTTGACAAAATTTCTAGAAGAAGAAAATCTGAACAAAGACTTTCAGCTACCAAAAGATTTGGGGTTTTTAAATAATATTTTGATAATTTTTTAGTGCTTTAACACTGTTAAAAATAAAAAGCAAAGTATTACAACATTTTCATAATTCTTCTATTCTTTAAGAATTATTTTAATAGATCTGGATCAGTTTTCTTCTTTGTAATACTGAGTCCGTATCAATTTTAATATTTTGAATTTTCATTCTGAATCAAAACTGATCTGTATTTTGCAATATTGTCATTTTTGGTGGAATAGAAACATCAATTTCCAGTCAGCTCTAGTGATCATTTCCTTTTCTAATGCTTGTCAGCCTCTTCTTCATCATCCTGACATTCTCTGTAACCCCAAAGCCAAGCTCCAGGAGAAAGAGGCAGGGGGTGGTCTCTGTGTTGCTGTGCTTCACATCACTTGTACTGTGAGTTGGGATTCTCCAGACTATTTTCACTGTTTCTGTTCAGCTATAGGATCTGCTACCCACAAGACATCTTGCCATACCGCCTCTCCCAATCCTTTTCTTCCCTTCCTTCCCCCCAGGTTTCCTTGTGCAAGTCTAACAACTCTGTGATAATCATTCCTCCTCCTCACAGCTCTCCACGGGGATCTGTGTAGGTGGGCATAGCTGGTGTACAGAGCACAGCTATTTTCTCTCTGTATGTACTCATGGAATTCGCCAAAAGCCTTCCCACTGGGAATAAACTTCTCCTTCACAGGAGATCCATAGTGAAACACAAACACATTTTACTAGAGCTGAAGCTGGGACTGGAAAATGATGACTGATTTTCCAAATCAAGCATCACTTAGGAATCACCCCCAGCTTCCAAAGTGCCAGAGACAAGTGCAGGCATCTTGGGAGCTGGAGCCCAGTGGCCGTGCATGGTCATCCACGTCCCCACTGAGTGTGGTGGTGCAGCAGAACGCAGAGCACGCTCTCCCAAGGCATTGTAGCTGTGCTGGCCACGCAGACACGGGACAGAGTGGGACATGCCAAACCTATCAGCTGCTTTTGGGCTGACTCACGCAGGGAAATGCGCTCAAGCAACTGAGGTGTGGGCAGGATTTCGCTCAGTGCGTCATCTTCTTGTGACAGTGCTTCCCCCACACAAGGGAATATACCCTTTAAATTTCTCTCTCTATTTAAATACCTGTCTTGCTGCCTGCTGGCATGTGGGCTCTGACTAACTACAGTTGTAAAAACCCCAGAACCTAGATGAGACTGGCTCTGAGGGATGCATCAGCTCGGGGCTCCCTGATAGTCAGCCCCAACAGAGCTGCCAGGGCACAAGAGAAACTGAATCAGATTCTTGTTCTCAAATACAGGAAATGCGGAAGCAAATAAGCCAGAAAACTTTGGGGACCACATCCTTGTGGTGAAGTAGTCAGACATAAATCTCCTATGAAGGCAAGGAGATAGTCTTGACGTTTTTTGAGATCAGTGAAACTGTTTTCCTCTCTGCATTCTTCCATGAAACCACTAACCTACTATGCAAATTCAGGCTCAAAGGAGTTATCCTTTGGTTATAGCTTGTATGTACTAGTGTGCCTTGAGGAGATCTGTGGGTACAGTCGGTGGTGGGGTCTATACGCCATGATTATCATCATCACCATCATCCAAAACAGCTGCCCATCACCTGAAACACTTTGGGTAGCTGTTTTCATCAGAGCAGCGGAGGACCTGGATGGTTCATGTTTCTGCACAGAACTGGTGGATCCTTACCCCATGGAGAGCACAGAGGGTGTGAGGTGCACCTGCCTGAAGACCTTCAGCTGAGCCTACAGGAGAAGTTGGTGCTGGATGCCTTGCTGAGGCATCTTCCTGTACAGAGGAAAACCTGAGGAAGGAAAGGAGCTTGTTGCTGGCATACAAACCAGACAAGGAAAGGAGGATACTGGCACTGTTATGTTCACGGCAAACAGCTGGGTAAGCTGAACTCAAACCTCAGTGGAAATCTCTGAAACCAATTACCATTCACCTTTGTTGAGCGCCTCCTTCTGATTCATCACCACCTTTCAGCAGATCTGTGAAGTGTGGGTTCACCTCATGATTTGGGGTTATCCTCTGACAGCACAGTCAGCCACTGTAAGTCTGTGAAGGAAAATGTTATCTTCCTCAGAGCACACTTTTTGAGGTAATGGCTCAGCAGTCATAATGAAATCATCAAACAATAAGATGAGCCAAAGCAAAAGAAGAGATACTGGTGGGTGATTTTGACCAATCGACTAATAAGACACATCAATTTTATATTGCAAGTTTATTATAGTAACACAATCAGATTAAATGATTTTCACAGCCAGTATATCTAATTAGATCAGGCTATGTACATATACTTTATTCCAGCACGTTACAATATTTTTATCTTTAATCATGCAATGAGCAATGTACAAACACAATTATAGGGAAGTTCATTTTTCCCCTAAAAAGGAGAAACCAAAATTACAAAAATATGGCTTTATAAGAAAGTTGTATCATACAATGAACATCCATTTGTACTTCAGCACAGCAACATTCAGTCTTAATAAGTGAACAACAGCATCTGTCACTGCCATGCTGATTCCAAAAATGCCAAGGGAATTGGGAACAAGGAAATGTCATCACTTCTAGAGATGGAAAATATATCTCTACGTATATTCAGATTACGAAAAATGTAAAAAATGTTTACAGGGATTAAGTGTCACATTTATTTGTGTGCTGAAGACAGAGTTATGGAGCACTGAAGGACATAAATGTACAAACGGTTCCTGTTTTTCTTTAGACCAACAAACATCAGTAGTGATGAGACTGACTTAAAAAGCATTACTTCAGGTGTGGGGAGGTGTAACTGAGGTCAGAGCCTGGCCTGTCCTTCCTGCTAATGGTGCTGCAGAAATAGAAGCATAGTGTTACGGATTCATAGGTGCCTGAATTTTGCTGACAGCCCAGAAAAAAAGAAAGACAAAGATGTATGTTTTATAGATTTTACTTTTTTAAAAAATGGATTCTAGAATAAAACGTGGCCAACATGACAAACCCTTTTCTGGATGATTGTGGTTGCTAGCAAGCAGAAGCCCTTGTGCTTGGTGTTCAGGGGTAAAACACCCATTTCAAGAGCAAAACTGCTGCCTCTTTACAAAAGAAGAAATACCCTTACCTGTCAGCAGCACAGCGCCTGGGGGACACTGACCTCGTCAAAAGGCTGCTTCCGTGCGGCATCGCTCAGTGCCGGGTACGAGGAGTGCTGTGGGTGAGTGCTGCCGGTCGATTACGGGTTTGCCAGGAGAGGGCAGGCAG